>CM047904.1:528472-562471 GCA_026229545.1 Pistacia atlantica
TAATGAAAACACACACCTACAAAGAAAAAAAAGGCACAGGGACTACACTTATGAACTAACAGTATACAGATATAAATCAAACAGAGAATCAAAAAAAAATGACGTGGTAACATTGGGAGTATCAAGCCGATTTGTATATTTACTTCATTACTGTAGCACTACTCCTTTATTTTGCTTCCACTGAAGCATTGTTGATCCAGAGCACTAACAGATACATTATTTGATTCTGATAGAAAATACTTAGAATGTTATCAACAAAAACTTCAAAACGTCATATGAACTAAAGAGTTTCATAAACAACTGAAATGAAATTACCTTCTCTGGAGAACTTCGCAGTCTTATTCGCTTTTCATAATTGAAGAAAATCTTTCTCCTAAATGCCTCTGCAATCAAATCATCCCAAATAATAACACTTAATATAAACATTGCCTTTATTTAAAAATTATAATACTATTCATTTATTATTATCACCTCCAAAGAGAAAGGTAGAGCTGTAATCAGGCAGTGACAGTTTTCGAAATAAGGAACTACCGAAAGAACTGAGATCATTATGCACCGTAGATTCATCGGTCACTGTTGACGTTGAACAGTCAGAGAAAGTCAATAACTGCTTCGTAAAATCTGAATTACAAGTATAAGACCAGTAAAGTAACCCCAGGCTGGAGCCGATTGTGATCCCCGATAACCATCTAATCAGAGAACCATAACCGGAATCTTTGTCACTATCTACGGCACTGATCAGGGACCGAGAAAAGGATGGAGATTGTGGCGGGACGGACAGCTGGCGGATTTGGAGACGTTGGATCAGAGACAATTGCTTGAGGGACGTTGATGATCTTCCGAGAAAAATCATCGCGAGATTCAGTGCTATCTGGCTACCGGTAAATTAGAAAGTGAAGAGAAGAAAACCGGAAATGAAAGGCAGGAGAAACAGTGTTCTGTTTTGTTTGGTTTTGGACAGTAAACGACGGCGTATCTTCTCTTTAAATTAAAGCTTTTTCACACCAACCGTTCTTTCTTTGGGATGTAAACGAGCCGAGTATCACCCTAAATGAGTCTATCTCAGTTAAGCATTAGACGAGTTCAAGTCGAGTCACGAGTCGACCGAGTCAGGAAAATTCGGCTCGTGACTCGGCTCGTTTATAAACGAGTCAGCTCCTGACTCAACTCGAACTCATTTAACGCGAGCTCGAATTGGCTCGATTACGGTTTTTGATTTGGGGGAGAATGCATTTACGTGACTTGATTTTGGGTTAATTGGCGTTATTTGGTTAAGGGTTAATTTGTGATTTTTTAAACCTTTTAGTCTTTTACATGTCAAATTACAAAATAAACCAAAAACTTGTATTATGCGCAAAAAAAACCCTAGACAAGCCACTATTGGCTCGTGAGGCGAGTCGGGATAGACTCGAACTCGGCTTGGTACCTTACTCGAGCTGAGTTCGAGTATTTAACGAGCCAACTCAGCTCGACTCAACTCGGCTGACAGCTAGTTTGAATCATGCTACACTTATAGATTCCAACGGAATAATAATTTTTAGAATTTAATTTATTAAGCTTCCAGTTTAATTATTACAACTAAGGAATTTATAACCGTTAGATTATCATAATAAATCAACGGTAACGATTTATCAAATCTTGAATTACTAAACGGATCCGGAGTCTGAAAAAAGCCCAATATGTGCGAAACGAAAGGCGTGGGCTGGACTCAAATGGGCCTAAAAAGGGCAAACGTTAATCTTATAGTGGATAAGACTAAATCTTGTGAAAATCTTATAGAAAGTACGGTACACCATCTCTTGAAACATTAATAACTATCTCATCCAACCGACAAAATAGGCTAACCTGGAGGCTGAAATTCATCCTTATCTCTTGAAACCACTGCCACAGATTTCACCAAATCATACAAGTTTGGTCCACGACTCACATGCAAATGGTATATGCATTCTCATATAATGACATTTTAGTGTCTCAAGCTTCCGCGAAAACCTGTCACTTTGTTTGTTTCCAAAACGCTAAGTTTGAAATACGAAACGGGAAAACTCTTATTATTAGGGCCCATGTAAACTTGTCTTTTAAGCTTTCGGCGAGACAGGCCCACATCTGAACGTCATGATATTTGTATAAAGATTATAATCTTACGATGAGTTGAATTGAGTAGATATTTGGATTGCACACGTCTTTCATAGGTGTGGTTTAGCAAAAATTTCCTCAATCCGGTCGAAATCTTGTTTCGTGGGCCACCGCCATTGTGGTGTGGTGGTCCCAAAGACCCCTTTTGTCAAGTCTTGTTGAACCAAATAGAAAAGCCAGCTAGAGTTATGATTTGGACCCTTTTTTTTTTTTTGGTCTCTTTACAACTTATATAATAAGCTATTGTTTTGGTTTATGATCTCATTTAATTAACATCTAATTCAATTGTTAAATTAAAGAAAGAAAAGGGACTAATGAATACGAACATAGGACAACCCAAATGTAGAAACGAAACTTAGTGGAAGCTGCCGAGAACCTTTTGAATCAAGTGATTTAGTGGAGAATATGTAAATTATCTAGAAGGATACTTTTGCATACCATAAAAAGAATACTGATTGGGGCTTTAAATTAGTAGAAATGATCAGGCAATACTCCCTCTAATTATGATCCAGAGTATGCTCATATCCATCAATTAAAGGGATGACTATGGGAACAAACGAGTATTTTACAGAAAGCCGACAAGAAATTTCATTAATAATAGGCCATCTTATAAATTGGAAGAATCTGTTTTATTATTAATAATCTAGGAAAGGGGAAATAAATAACTAAAAGAGAGAGAAATCAATTCATCAAAGTTTTATTTATTCAATGACCAGAATTAGACGAGGATATATAGCTTGGAGATGTAGAACAAAATTTCGTTTATTTGTCTCAAGCTTTTGCAAGACTCTTCAAGACTTACTCGAATAGTTACTCAACAAAAAATAGGAGTTTTGGCTTCGACTCATCATGATAGCAAATACTTAAGGTAATATTACACTTACAGTCCAAACAAACTCTCTCGCAATCTCAACGTGACAATTCACATTTGATCAGTTCGTAAATAAATTTTGTTTGCCCAATTGAAACTGTTATGTCCGAATTGTGAGATAAAATTTGTAAGATTAGATAGTTCGTCAATTTGTATCAAAATACTTTTGATTCGTATGTGTTTTATATCTCATTTTTATTAATATGAATGAAATTTGAAAAAGCAAAAAAATATAAAAATGTCCATTTTGACCTTGGAGACAAAAGGAATAAATAAAATAAAACTTAGCTTGGAAGTTAGACCTACCAAATGGAAGAAAGAAAATAAATGGGAGCGATGAAAGAAGAATATGCGGAAACGTGGCTTGCACTTTGTTGGGCGTAGCCGATATGATATGATACATTGGGTGTTAGGGCCACCACCATAGATCGCGTGTTGAAACAATCAAATCTCGTGATAACAAAACCAGGAGTAGAATGCCATTCTTTTTTTGGGTGGGTTCATTTAGACATTCTCAATTGTCCATTCATCCACTCCATGTGAAGTGTGAACCCCCATGCTTTCTATGCACGGTACATACATCAACTTTCTTTTTCACAAACGTAATTTTCTGATTTAAGCCTTTCAACCGGTAATATTAAAATAATAATAATAATAATTATTAATTAATTAATTCTTTTATCTAAATATTATTAATAATACATTATTATGATATTTCCCAATACATGCTATTTTATAAATTTTGAAAAAATGATTTTGTTTAAAACGGATTCGTCAAACCATTCCCATTATGTTGGTTTTTTTAAAAGGTGGCAAGTTATCAATTGTCATCGTTTGTCATTGTATCCAGATGTCTCGGTAGCATAACAATGTACTTTTTATCTTGAGAAAAATAATATAATAATATATTAAATTTATGTAAATAAAATCTTGATCTATTATTAATTTTAATTTAATATCAATCAAACCGATAAAAATTTTATCATGTTATTTAATACATAAATGCGATATATTTATGTCTCGATATACTTATGTGGTGGTGTAACATTACTCATCTCTTGTTTTCACTTGGACACTTCTCCTATCATTTTCGATTTTTTATTTTTCTCTTTGATAATTCTCAGCCACAAGATTGAGTTCCATTTTTGAAGTGACATTTTTTTCTCTTAGATAGAGCCAGCTGGCTCTGCCTCACCCCTTAAATAAAATTCCTTGGAATAGTCTCAAAGTGGGTCCTGACTAAATATCATCCATCGTTTCTGTCCAGTTTGAAATATATAAGATCCACTTGTGGTAATATAATAATAATATATAATAATAATATATCTTATTTTTAATGTCCGTGTGAGAAATTTTCAAAAGTCCATTTTTTCCAAGGCCGAATTCAACGCCGCGATACTTCGCCATCACCACCTGCTAGAGCTAACCAATAAAAAAGAGAAAATAAATTAAATAAAAGAAAAGAAAAATAATGGAATAAAGAATATACCTCGCACCACGTACAAAGCAACACGGTGACGGATAACGGCAATACCAACTGGACGAGTAACGGTACAGGTAAGTGGAAACGGCTACCGACACCGTCAACTTTTAACGATACGGTTTACAGATACCTGGACGCTGCAAACATAACAGACGTATGGAACGTCACCAACTTCATCTAAGGAATGAAAGCAAAGCAATCTTTTCTTTGCATGTTTTGAATGGAAGTAATTAGAATTAAAATTAATTTTAAGATTTAAGGTATTAAGTATTGAGTTTAATTTTCAGCTAGTGAACTTTAATGTCCGAATATCTCCTTCCATAGTAAAAGAGTATGTACAAAGGATTTTCTCTTCAATCTATGTGTCCCAACAAAAATCTAGGGTTTCAATCTCGCAGCATACACAAACTCTGCCTGGTTGACTCAGTCCCGGAGACCTTCCACACTCGAGTTGACTCAGCCACCGCTTCAAGTCTCCCGTCCGCGCCAGCCAAGTTGACTTGAATCGACTGAATTGGAGATGAAAGAAATCAAAAACAAGAACCAACCTGTGACGAATATCAAAGGTCGTCAGCTTTGGACATAATCGAAAGTCGACTCGGCCTTGTCTGGAACCCCTCACGTCTCTTCTGATGATGCGAAGAAGGACGAATCAAATCTCTCAACGATCTTTTCACCAACTCTCCTTCAACACCACCGATCCTCACCAGTGAGTGAGTCATCGCCGATCTTCTCATATTCAAACGATTAGGCGCATAAGAAATGGATCCGTTACCGTGACCGTGGTGGTTGCCGCCAGTGTGCTTATGTAGGCTACAGCGGAACGAGCCAGGGTGCGTCGTAGGCGAACACATACACGTTCTTTTCTGGAAGGAGATTGGATTGTTTTTCTTCGCAACAGAAATCGATCTGTTAGGAGAAATAGATCTGCCAATAGAGAAACGAACAGCAGACGAAGAAAGAGAAGCATTTGTGTAGAGATTGACACGGGTAGGAGAGGCGGATCTGTGATGACTGTGATGGTGGTGATGGTCGTCGTGATGGCGAAAGAAAGTTGACGAAGGAGAAGAAAAGCTTGAACTTGTTGAAGAAGCAAAAGACGAAGACGAAGATGAAAGGTAAGAGTTTGCAGTAGACGATGTGCAGAATCTACCGGAAGGTGACAGCGATCTCAGAACCGGGCCGCTTGATCTTCTTGATGACGAACTAGGCATTTTTGGTTTATTTAATTTTTTGAAAAAATAAATAAATTAGGAAAAGAGAGAAGAGGATAGGAGAGGAGAGGACTCTAGGTATTTTTTCTCCTAAAAAGCCCCTGAGGCTAGCTAGTTTGGCAAACCTAGCGAGTCTCGAACGCCGAATTTATAGATTGTAAAGAGAAGGGCAGATGGTAATTAACATGAAGAAATGAGGGCAATTTGTCGTAAGGGTGCTAGTGTTTGTCAACTTAACTATGGTTAGCGCATAACTATGGTTCCGGGTTGACAGTTTGCCCATATTAGATTCTGATCCAACGGCTGGTTTGATGTCGACAGCATAAAGCGACAACAGATGGAGCCGTTTGTTTAACATCTTTCCTGGGCAAGTGCAGAAGTTGCCACGTATAAAGTTTCGGGAAACGGTCAGTGACCAAATACTAGAATGTGCCAATAAACGGCAAGTATTTACTGGATGCCACTGTTTAGACTTTTTGTCTGACTTAACTGTCCCTAATCTTTCAAATTTATAACCACAATGTCCTCAACATTTTCCATTGGGGAAAATTAATAGAAAAATTAAATAAAATACGAAAGAATAGCAGGTTTTAATTAGGCAATTAAAGCTTAACATTAACGCGAAGCTGCCAACTTTGAGAATTTCTGGTAACAGCTTTAAATATTCCATTTGGTGTCATTATTCAAGCTGGACCGGATGAATTTGATGAATTCTAAATAATTATAAATGAAGGGGTAATTTAATTTAACTTCTGTTTGGGTTTGGGAGGATGGCGATCTTTTTTTCATATATTAAATTCAAATATTGAAAATAATATTGCGGCGTTAGAATGAAGCTAACTTATTCAAATTAATTTTTAGACCAATTCAAATGGTCCAATAATCTCGGCAGTGATGAAGTTGTTTATACTTTATAAAAATAAACTCGTGGCTTCCCTGAAAGTTTCAACGTTCTTGGTCAAACACTCACAGCCGTTACCCGTCCCTACAATCAAAAACAAACTCTGAGGGCGCAGCACCAAGAGCCCAGTTCCAGTTCAAACTGAGTGAACTTCACGACTCGTTTACCGATGGACGGTCAAAATGGTGGATTCGGTTGGTCTACTCAACCAAAGCTCAATCTTGATATTTTAAATCGTCTTGTTGCATTTGGATTTTCCGGGACACGGTCGAAGGTTTTCTTAAAAAATTTGCCGGTGGCAAAAGGATGATTAATTATAGAATAATCCTGGATTGTCTCAGTTTGAGTTGTCACTTCCATTGTTAATATAAAATATGCACCCAGCTGGATCATAATTAAGCAATTACACGTTGCTAATTATTATATTAGACTATAATTTGGCAATAGTGGATTGGATGTTGAACAGAATAATAGATTTACAGAGGAGATTTTTAGTTTAAATTTCAGTTAAGCCAATAAACTTAGAACATATCTTCAACCTAGTATATATAAGAGATAAGGTTAGGATCAATTAGGCCACTAAGTATCAATATTAAGGCCGAGGGCCAAGATAATTGTCATTTGAATAATACAACCCTTTTGGAGAACCCAAGGTAAATATAAATTAATTAAACTAATGAAGAAAGTGATGCGAGTTTTATAATATAAGAAATAGTTGGATATTTTTCTATGCACGAGATGATTATAATTGAAGATGATTGATCATTGACATTTATTTTAAATCGGCTAATTATTATTTATTTTTAAATCTGAGGAAGTTGCCCTTAAAACCCTAAACTCTTGTAATTGACCCGCCCCTTCTATTTTTATAAACCATACACATAATAAGTTAGGGTGCTTTTGTTTTATTATTCCCTAATTTATCCCCGATCTTATTCTCAAAATACATATTTATTTAATTATTTGGAAAATATTATTCTATTTTTTAAATATTTTTAGTCCCTTTAAATTTATTGATTTAATTAAACACCCCTGGAAAAAAAATTAAAAATTAACAAAAACACCCCCACCCATCCAATAGTTGCCAGATTTCGACAACCACCGTCGGCGATTGCCGAAATCTGTCACAACTGCGTAGAAACGATCGGAATTGGCCGGTAATTTGCTGATCTAACATTTTTCGATCAGATCCACAGTGGATTTGACTGTAGATCTAGCATTTTGGGCCAGATTCGTGGTGGATCTGACCTAAACAGACCATATCGACGCACGATTGGCCAGATCCGACCTTTTACGTCATAACACCATTTTCCGGCCATATTCCAGCGATGGTAGTCGGAATCTAATACTGTAGGTGGATGGGGGTGTTTTGTTATTTTACAAAATTTGTATATATTGGGATGTTTAGTTAAATTAGCAAACTTATGAGGTTTTTTTTGTTAATTTTTAAATTTTACCTTATCTTATTCAAGTACCCAATATTATTCCCAAAACCATATCCAAAATAACAAAAACAAATCGCACCCTTTAGTACTTATGAAATTAAAACATATACACGTACGGATCATTACTTCATCTAGCACAATTTTCAGTATTACAGTATATGATAATAATTATGGTTAAACAAGATCCTTGTTTTGTGCCAAAATGTCTCTCAATTGATTATAATAGCCAATATAATTGACTTTAAGTAGTTTCTATCGTCGCTCGTATGAGGATTGTGCAGTGTTTAAATAGGGCTAATATGTCTATACTCAGTATACACGTTTAGGGCTTTGTGTGTCAAAGCGAACAATATCTAATTAACTCTCCTTGATAATTATCCAGAGCGGAGAGCGGCCGCAGAGTTTGACATCTTTAATTGGGTATAATTAATTGGGTCCCAAAACTAGGTTGAGTATTTAAAGGTTGGAAAATTTAGGTGTTGAAGTAGAAAAAAGGAGTGGGGGCGAAGAGGGAGCGGCCACCCACATGGGTGGCAGTTGAGAAAAATAATATGAAATAATTGAATTAGATAACATCAAACAAAGTGTTAGCAAAAATAATCCAAGTATTTAGAGCATAGTGAATAGTGACAACCAAGCATGCTGGTGAAGTATATTATACCAATAATGCTAGGGACACCGAAAAACTTACACCGAAATTTTGTACCAGCCTACGTGTAACACGTTTCTGATTTTTTTAACAATTTTTTTTAGTGAACAGCCTTCCATCAAATTTGGACGACCGTTCACTCATATGGACGCCCGTCCATATTATATGGACGGGCGTCCAAATACAAGGGACGGGCGTCCCCATGTAAAGGATGCCCGTCCCTTATTAAAATACAATAAAAAAAAATTTATAAACATTTGGGACGCCCGTCCAAAATGTTTGGACAGGAGTCCATTCGCCCGTCCATTATGAATGGACGCCCGTCCCTTATGTTTGGACGGGCGTCCATACTTGAAAAAAAAAAAAAAAACTGCTCAACTTCTACACTTTCGCTTCTTTTCTTCTTCTTCTTCTTCTACTCTGATCATCTAATAACTGGCCACGACTTTTAACTAATCAGACTTTTAAGTAAATGCATGTAGATATGCATATGGACCTGTACATCTCCATGCTCAATATTGATTAAGATAAGAATACATTATTATTATTATTAGCTCGACTTTGCCTTAATCACCATCCCATCCATTATAGATAGCTCGACTTTGCCGCAGTTGCTGGATCTTTTCTGCATCCTTGGACATGAAAGCATAAGTTTTTCGTGGAGTGGGAGTTCTTGTATCAATGGAAGGTGGCTCGTCCTCATACAGGGATCACAAAGCATGTCTTATCTGAATTGCAAGTTAGTACTTTTCTTTGTTGAGGTCTTGGTATAGGCTTTGATATTGATGGTTCGTGGCTTCTTCCTAAAACCTAGAAATATTCCTCTCAAAATTTCCATAGCAGATGATTCAGTGTTGACAAAAAGCTTTGCAAAGGATCCAAAGAAGCCTTCTTCTTGCTTCTTCTGTTCATCCTCCTTAGGGATTAAAGGCGGCCTGACTGATTTCAGAGCCACTTAGGAGAAGGCTAGTTTTTAGAAAAAAAAAAAAAAAAAAAAAAAGGAAGAGTATGGACGGTCGTCCATCAGGGATGGACGACTGTCCAAACATAAGGGACGGGCATCCATTCATAATGGACGCCTATCCAAATGTAATGGACGGCCGTCCTAATGTTTATAAATTTTTTTTTATTGTATTTTAATGAGGGACGGGCGTCCTTTACATGGGGACGCCGTCCCTTGTATATGGACGCCCGTCCATATAATATGGACGAGCGTCCATGTGAGTGAACGATCGTCCAAATTTGATGGACGACCGTTCACTAGAAAAAAATTATTAAAAAAATCATAAACGTGTTACATGTGAGTGAACGATCGTCTAAATTTGATGGACGACCATTCACTATAAAAAAATTATTAAAAAAATTAAAAACATGTTACACATAGGCCGATATAAAATTTTGGTGCAGGTTTTTCGGTGTCCCTAGCATTATTGATATTATACAAGGCTACACTCCATGTTACCTTTTCTTTTCTTCTAAGTCCATCCATTTCGATTTTCACGCCCCCATGGAATATCCCACTTCCTTTTATTCTTATTATAAATTTATATAAATCATTAGTCTTGTGGTTTAGCCGCTTGGGTCGAATACTTAGAAGTTCTGATTCGAGTGTTACAAAATTATCATTTATTATATTTATGATTTATTTGATTTATTAGGTTTATAGATTAAACACCCACGTTGATTAGTATGAGTTTATAAGGCATTCAATAAATCTTAGAAAATAGTTAAGATATGTACAAACTGATCCAAACATCTTGATTATCAAAAAAAAAAAAAAAAAAAGTCATATACAAATTACATTTTCTTCAAAATAATCTCTCTAAAACTTATATCTTTAATAATAATAATAATAACAACAATCATCTTATTTAGGTTTAATATCTTATTAAATGACAACATTTTAGGGGGATAAAGAGGAATAAATAAATTAAAGTAATTACTTTGAGAGAAATTAGCGGAGATGGGTGTTTCAAATCTTGGAGACAAGTAGTTAAAGAAAACAACTGGCAAACAACATGTTAATAATATACATTATCAATGAATTAATATCTGGTGACAAGTTCCAATCATATATTAAAAATAAATATCTTAAAAGTATTTTTGGGTCAGCCACCTGGTAAGCAGAAAGCCTAGAGTTACACCAAGTCGCCAACCACCCTGACAAATGAAATATTAAATTTAATTATTTAAATGGGTTCTAAATATTCGGTTACTAAAATAAATATATATCCTTTTAGTATATGGTTTTGATGCCTAAGTTTCTAATTAGTCAATATTGTTATTGTTACCCAAAACCCACACGCAACATACAATTAATATGAAAAACAAAAAAATATTTTCAAACTTTAATAGTAGGAATTCTTCTTTTTATCAAACAAGGAAAATGATAGACTTACAGAGGTGTGTCTGATTTTGTGCACGAATAGCGTGGTAAAATCACGACCGTTGATTAATATTAAGCGATAATAAATAAGCGGTCGAGTTGTGCTACGTCATTCTGCACAAAATCGACACACGATACGTATAACTGATTACTCATCAAACAAATCCGTCCCCTCGTTATGTTCAAAGGTCGCAATTGCACATACACAAAAAAATGCCCTACCGTGTCACGTAGATCACTCTTGGGCTCTTAATTCAAATTAACAATCTGATAAATCCTTCAATAATCACTCCTATTAACAATAAAAGAAAATCAAAAAAGTGTTTATCACTTCAACCAGTCACCATCAAAGGTGGTTTTGGACTCTTATTTTTCATTCATTGAATAAACCTTATCCTATTTTTAAGGTCACCCAATTTCAGCCCAATTTTAGCAAGCCCAGAATCCTTTCTTAAACTGCATCAATATGCTCTTCAGTGTGAACGAAATAGAAATGAACAAGCGAGAGCAAAATATAGCAATAAAACAAATTAAAGCCCCGAAATGGGTGGGCAACAAAGCAGACGATTTCTTGGTTGGTTAGTTAAATGTAGAAGTACGTCCAAGGCCTTGAGTCAATATTATTGTAATATGTCTTACCTCTCTTGTTTACAATGAATGAAGTACCCTATGATTTGCTATCACACCCATAACAAAAGAAAAGTATGTTTATATACTAGATTTAAGAGATTAAACTTAGTTTTACAAGGATTTATATTCCTAAGCCCAACCCAATAAAGAATTAGTAACTTAAAAAAAATCATGCAACGGTTATACATGGAAAAGCCCAAAACTGCCTACGAGACCCTAAATGTGTCTGCATTACCCATTAATGCTGAAGTAGTACGACAACTCCAAGAAAGTGGTCACAAAATGATAAAAAATATGAAAGATGGTAACAGAGAGGTGTAAATGAAGCCTAATATGAAAAGATACTTTAAGCAGATGACAGAACTTGCCGAAAAAATTAATCGTGTCTTTTTATGAAACTGCAGAGCTTGATTATAAAATATGTAGAAAAGGTAATGCTGTTATTATGCATAAATTATGCTCATGCATTTGAGACTGAGACACCATTTACAATACTAGCAAAACCAAACTGCGTGAAAGGAATACTAGTTCAAATTAGGCAACACTTAAGTAAAACTAGAGTTTGATTACTCTCAACTATCTTTCCTCTCCTCCAGGATTTTGTTCTCTTGAATTTCTTCAAGTTCAAGGCTTTTTTTCTCCTCAAGACCACTCTTGTTTAACCGTTTTGTATAGAGGCGATGATGCCGCTCTCTCCCATATATTACCCAGAACACCAAAGAGAGCATAACAGCAGTCGAGACCATCACCAGACCGACGTAAATCCATTTACTATAGAGCTGCAGATCCGGACAATGATCCCTGTATATGTTGCTGAAAGTTTCACGCACAAATGTGCAGTCTTCAAGCTCAACCAAGAAAGGACTATCATTCAACAAACCGTTGCTCACATTTACTGCCGCAGACATCTGGCTGTAGAATGTGGGGGTCAAGCGTCCTGGTGTGGTACATACACCAGTTGGTGAAACTTGACAAACATAGTTGTTCCAAACCTGCGTCCAATAATTGAATGCAAATGTTAAAGCCTTCACAAGAACATAATAAATAAAAACGATTTCTTATGTTATCGATTCAGTAAGTTACCACTGTTGCATTGTTGAAGTCCAGTTCACTAGCAGAGCAGGGACGATTCGTCAAGTCAGAGTTAAATGGGTTGCATAATATTGGCACCAATGGACCAGATTGGTTGAAATAGAAAGGTACAAAAGCAGGAGCAAAATTAATGTTTGAAACATTTGTGATGACTTCATTAATTACTTCAACAATCTGGGAAGATACTTCCTTGCTACGCGTTATGGTTTCTTGGGAAGTGGCTTTGTCCACACAAGGTATTATATCATCTAGAGATGTATGTGCAGTTGGGTTTTGAGCATATTCATTCATTGCAACACATGTATCCCCGGCCGCACTAGCACATCAAAAGAATAGCAGAAGAAAAGGAATCAATTAACTGGGGAAATAAAGATGGATTTTCTCCAAAAAAAGGTAAAATGAAGTGAGGTTAACAAATTTAGCACTTGAAAAATATGACGTTAAAGAATCACTATCAACAAACTGCTATATGATTGTTTCCCAGTTTTCCTTACAATAATGTAGAGGCCAACTCCTTGGATGAACGTGCGTCTTGCAGAATCCCCCAAGTAGATTATTAACTTGGGAACTCAAAAGTGTCTTCAAAAAGATATAATTCAAATTTATTACACGAAATGTCACTTAAATTAAACAATACCCTTGCTAAATACTTAGGGAAAACATGCTAAAAGAGATCAACTCTCAACTTAGTACACTTCTATTAACTTACTTGTGAAGAAGAAGGAATACGCCACATAATATAAATGTTCCAGCAACAAGTATCCATCCGAAGACAACCAGGCTGCATAAATTCCACAGGCCATTCCTTTGTAAAGAATCACTTAAATGTATATGACAAGAACTATAAAGAAATGAGGACTTGTATAAAGAAATCAACTTTTACATTTTATTGTCTCACTTACATGTAGACGAGAACTTGCATTCCGAACATTGAGAATACTGGAACCAGAAAACACAAAATATAAATGAACAAGGAATTTCTTATAATAATTTGGAAATATATGGAAAAGCAATGTATGTTATTTAGGGAGTTAAAAGGACTTACAGAATCCAAGAAATGCCAAGACAAGCATAATAGCCCCGATCAGAATTAGTGCCAATCTCCTGCATGGAAATCAACATATTCCTTCTATGATGCAGATAAGCAGTGAAAGGTGTATAAAAAAAGGTCCAGGATCCTTCACTTACACAGAATCTAGAAGATCTCGAATGTCATGCGAACTCTTTGCAGTTTTGTCAGCAAGGTTGCTAGCAGAAGCATTAAGTTTTGCTTCAATGTTGTCAATATCAGTTTGGATATTAGAAGGTAGGAAAATTTTATCAACCTGTAATTGCTTGGCCGCGGCAAGATAATCTGACACACCATTCAGTCTATCAAGGGTAGCATCTGCCTGGCTTACAACATAATCCAATGTTGATGTTGTACTGCCATGAAACTTCCCTTGACCAGCATAAAGGATAACAAATCCAATGCTGCAACAAAGAACAAAGATTAGTTGTAGCTCAGAATGAATTGAACATAAA
This sequence comes from Pistacia atlantica, assembly GCA_026229545.1. Taxonomy (NCBI): domain Eukaryota; kingdom Viridiplantae; phylum Streptophyta; class Magnoliopsida; order Sapindales; family Anacardiaceae; genus Pistacia; species Pistacia atlantica. The sequence goes on from CM047904.1 coordinate 542,801, forward strand.
ATCTAAAGAAAGAGAGAGAGAGTTACGCTGCTAAAATGATGAAGAATATGAGGAAAATTAGAGAGAGGGCATAAGCAATTTTAGAATATCCATAAGGCTCCCTTCGAGAACAGAAGTGACGGATACAGATGAGTAATAAGCACACACCGAAACCAAGGAACCAGATTGCAGCAATGGCGAAAAGAGGAGCTGCAGTAAAACCCACTGACTGCAATCAAACAAAAGTTCAGGGACAGAAAATAATGAAAACTATAGTTAACTACAAAGAAATTTTTAACACTAGATTAACCTGAGTGAGTGAAAATTTAGCTCAATCGAAATATGAAAGCAAAAGCACAAACATGGTCAGGCTCTAATGTAATTCAACAATTTGCCTACTTGAATATTGAATATATCTAGAATTAGTACTACTTTCAGAGCAAATGGAAGTTCATGTCTCGTTTTCAGTTTTTTTGTGTTCTCTACCGGGCACCTTCTATGAAATAATCTGGTTGATTTCAAAAACAAAACCTCTATATAATTTATCCAGATAGTCAAAGTCTTGCGTTCGGCCACAAGGCTAAATCTCATCACCGTTATTCATATCAGAAAATTGTTAATCATAATCATAATAATGATTTGATCAAGAATATGATATTACGTACTGTCAAACTTTGTCACTACTTGGAGAGATGACCTGCCCCACATTGTTGACTAAACCATATACAAGTAATTTGACTAAACAGTCTAAACCCCACCTTGCATAATCGATTCCAGCTAATAATACTGGGTATAAATGTAAAATCAACTCTACTGCGCCGAAATACACAGTAAACCCGAGGTTTCAGGTTTTGTATCACGGTGAGTGAGAGTGAGTGAGAGTGAGTGAGTGACTAAAGCAAAATTAAGAGGGGAGGTGGCTGAGGCATTTTTTATAAATGGCATTTGGGGTGTGACTGAAAAACCTGAAACCTCGGGCGCACTTTATTTTGGCGAAAGATTAAAGCATTTGTGTACTAAAGAATGAAGGAAAAAACTATACAACAAAAAATCAGTGAACTTACAGCCCAATAATGAACCTCCTTGATATTCCATCCTCCCGTGTATTTTCTGAAACCATTAAGAGGGTCTCTTCTGTAAGTCCTCTTTGCAGCCAAGACAATTGATGAGGAGCTCCCATAGTCATCATTATTATCATCATCATCCTCATTCATAGGCGCATCGCTTGGTCCCTCAGGAACAAACCGCCGAACCTCAGTTATAGACTCTGTTAAAATTTATTGAACTTTAAGGCTTTAACTTACTTGAGTGAAGTGAGAAAACTTTCAGAAAAAGAAAATGATAAAAGAGACTCAACAGATAACATAAAAAAGTTTATTCCTTTTAACTTTTTCCCTCCATTTCCTGAAAGCCAAACAGAGAAGAGAAGAAAAAGATTGTAGCACTACAAGTTGAAGTAAGTACCTGAAGGGAGTGGCGGTTGGAATGCAAGATGATTGGAGGCTCCATGGGTGAAACAAAACAAAGAAGAAGAGAAGAACAAGAAGGCAATGGTGAGTACAAGAAACAATGGCAGTGACCTGTAACACTGCAATGGCCTCATGGCCAACAAAGACAGAGACACTGAGGGAGAGAGTTGGTGCACGCCTGTGTGTGTCCGAGACTTTTGTGAATTACTGTAAATGTTGAGCGGTTCAAAGGAAGAAGGGAGATGTATGCATTGGATACTTGAAACCGCAAATGGGAATCAATTAAGACTAACCATTTGAGGACAAATAATACTCTTTTAATGCAGATGTGAAAAGGCAGTAATATGGGAGAAAAGGAGTAAAAATGACAAACGGTGGGGGTAACAGAGTCCAGTGAAGTTATGATAAGTATGAAAGTGGGGTATTGAGGATTTGATTGTAAGGCAGGAAATAGGTCCCAAAGTCCAAGTTGGTGAGGGGGTGATTGGGGCTCTTTCTTCAAGAAGTTAGCTTTTCTGTCTGCGCTTTTGACAATGCGATAAAAAGCCAGAGTTCCCGCGTTTCTTATTATCTTTTTGAAACTAAGAACTCGCCTGGCCTGCACTTGTGTATATATACGCACTTTATGGGCCAATCCAAAGGTACCATTTAACTCACCTCGGCCATTGTTAAATATTGATATGTTCTTTAACAACAAATTGAGTGGAGTAATTTACTATTTTTTTTTTTTTTTTTTTTTAAATATGAAGCATTAAAAGTTATCTTTATAATCCTTTCTATCAACTATCAAGTGCTACATTATGTTTTTTATTTTTTTGTGATTGAAGGTATCCACACCAATTTGTACATACAAACATTATGTAATGTGACAATAAAATAATAAAGATTACAAATTTATCAAGTATTTAAGTTTGGATATTCATTTTATATTCTTACTTACGTGACTATTGATATATTATGTTGAATAAAAAAGTCATGGGAGGATTTATGGAGAAAATCTACATGAGATTCTACATAAGATCTCGAAATGAATGAGATTTTATTTGCTCTATGGGAGGGAGACTGATTTGGAAAAGTTTAGGTTGTATAGTCTAGGATTGGAAAACCTTCTTATAACGAATACCATCAAGGTGTATTATAAGTTTATGAAGTTCGAAATAAACATCAAAAAGCATAACCATATATTTTTTGTTGGTAATCCAAATATAAGGATTTTAAGATAAGCAAAACATCCTGGGAGGATTTGGATTTGAAAATATTTATTGATAGGTGAGTAGCAAAAATTTCGCTACTAGTGGTGTGGAAGAATTCTTTATGAGGTTCCCATGGAGAATGAAATGATAATAGCAGGTAGCACCACTGAGATAGGTAATACTACACTTACAACTTAATTTTACAAATTTTCTCTCATAACACTGACGTGATAGCTTGCAAATGGATCATGTCTGCCTATTTACGAGCTAACTAATTCATGTTGAGTTTGTAAGAGAAAATTTATAAGATTTGGTTATGAATCGATCTTTATCCCTATCGAGAGATATGTTGCATTTGATTGGGAGAATGGCAGTCTTCATAGTCCACATAAGAGTAGCTAGTATCAGAACACCATAAATAATTTTATAGGAAATTCTGAAAGTGATTAATCTAATCGAACGGGTGTAGTAAATGACTGGAGAAGTTTTAAATCAAACGGCCCAAAAGTAAGCGCGAAACCGTTATAAGCCTCGACACAGCACAGCGAGAAAAGAGATACATGCAGAAACAAACAAGTCACCTGAGCAAAGATTTACTTTGAGAATTCATTTCTCAATCAAGATTCCAACACTGACGTCCAACCATCTTCAAGCTTCTCTGGTAACTCGCTTCATTGAACACTTCTATTTGCTTCTTCAACAGTCGTTTCTGTTAATGTGTTGCAGCAAACAATGATGTTGAGTCATACGTTAATTTATTCTGAGTTGCTTTATGAAGATCAATCAAATGCTAACTGTTAAGGTTAAATTTCTTTCAGGTAGTTCTAGGTTTTTGAAGAAGACGGAAAAGAGCAGTGACGATGGTGTTACGATTTCTGATGCTACTATTAAAATAAAGATCATTACAATGGACTTGAAAGCATACACTTTGCAAGTGGATAAACATGTAAATATCAATTTCTTTTAATTCTTTGATTAATCAATTATTTTGTCTTCTTTTTCTAGAATCTTTTTATTTTCTTGATTGGTATTTTTTATCTCGTAATAAGGATGGCTACCAAATTTATGTACGTCTTTTAGGTCTCTAGCATTGAAAGAGGAAATTGCTGCTGTTTCTGGTGTAGTATCAAAACAACAGCGCTTGTTGTATCGTGGGAGAAGTTTGAAGAATGACCCGCTCCTCTCAGCTTACCGTATCCTTTATATAGGCTATTCATCTTATTTCACTGCCCATGACTCATCATGGAGTCCATATCTTAATGGATTCTTGGCAATTTATCAAACTTCATCTAGCACAATGTATGCATCTTCTAGTTTTGATCGAGGAAAATAAACAATGACCAATCTGGGGAGAATACATAGTAATGTCATGAGTGTTTATATGTTATATATATAAAGAGAATAACTGGAAATACTTCGGGTGAGTTATTGAAAAGAAAGTTAATCTGATCTTAATTACAGGCTTTATATATGGTAAGTACCATGTCAGCGTGTCCCTAATATTTATAGGTTGGATATGGATTTTTTTCCTTAATTAATTTTAGACGGAGAAGATGGTGACACTTTGTATCTAGTTGTAAGACGACAAATGACCCCATCATCAGAGACAGAAAGCTTCCTCAATTTTTAGAGTCTTGCTAATGTTTATGGAATTAGACTAGATCTTCTTTCTGGTAACATTGCCACTTTTTGACTGCTTCATTTTTCCGTTCATGTGGTGAAAAAGTATTAAAAAAGCTTATTCATGATATATAGATTCGATTTAAGATGATTGTGACTGAAAATTGATTATATTGAGATAAAGACAACATTGCAGCTGATGAGACAAAATAATTTCTATGAATCGAAAATTTGAAAGAAACACTAGCAAATTATTGAGTGTTCCCCAATATCTTTAGCATCTAAAGTGTCGTTCATGGGGAAACTAAAAAAATAAGGAAAACCCTCTAAATGTTTTTGAAAGTCATTTATATGAGTGTACCTCAGGGGAAGTTTAAAAAGATACCCGGAAGCCTTAAAGGGCGAGATATCTCAAGAGGTGTGCTTCAAGGTCTTTCTTGTTATATCTGAAAGAACTTGTGGCAATGAGCTGAGGGGAAAAAGATAGAAATGTTTTGGTTGGACAAGAATCAGTTTGACTGAAATTTTTATATGCTTTCTACTGATACTGAGTCGAGAATTTGGTGATGATTGGAGCTGCTCATTGTACCTAAATGTGAATTAATTGTGTAGAACAGAATTAGTTGTTATGAATTTGTATCAGTATTCTTGCTGCAGGTTAGGTTTCTTAGAGATTTTGTGTAAATCCCTTTCATCAAATGTTGACATCATAGCATCATTTGCAGCAACTTACCCTTCTTCAAGTACTGGCAATACACAAGCTAGAAGATTAACTGTAGCACTCCGAAGGGTGAGAACTACATATTGAGTTGAACAAGTACATGCTTCCAGTTGTGCAATAAGTTGGTAAACCATAACTTGTTTCTTTTCTTTTATCCATCCGACAGATTGTCTCAGCTTTTATCTTGGTTCCAGGCACAAGAACCGACACTGAAGAGGCTGAGCCAGGGGTGGTAAATGTACAATGCTGTACCTCATGAAACAACCACTGCAAAACAGATTCTCTGCATTTCATAAGAAGCACATAGTGGTTTTTTGCATGTTTTCATGGTGGAGCCTTAATCGTGTTCCTTTTGGTGCACAAGTTATTTTGTAGTATCCCTTTCCCCTATGCAAAGCCAATAAGATGTTTAGATGTTATCTTGTTTCATATCCATCTTTCTCATGTTGTTATCATTTGGCTGTAACCCTTCTCAGAAAGGCTTTCAAGACCATTTATTTATTTATTTATTTATTTTTTCAGAATGAAGACTGTTTTTCTTGTGCAGGCTGCAAACTCCGTTGTTGGGGACTCCAGTAAACAAGATGACCCTCCTTCCCCTCAGAATGCAGAACATGAAAAAAAGGTAATTCACTCTTGGTTTTGTATGTTTTCCAGCAAAAGTGGATTATGTTACAATATCTCAACTGACATTTTATTTTCCCAAATGAGCTGGTCATTTATTGCTACCTTGAATTTGTAAGGAGACCCTTTTTTTTTTTGGTAATACAGAGGGGATGAATCATGAATGATCACATCAAATACTGTAGTAAGAATATGGACAGAGACATTTTCTGAGCTAAGAGGATTATGCAGCATTGTGGGTGACATGTGGTAGCATACAATAGTTAATTCTTGATGAATATATGTTCTTTATACTCTCATTTTTTTGCCTCTTTAAATTCTTTCTTCAAATGTTGATATTGTAATCACAGCAATCCATGCAACATTCTTTTTACTTTTCCAAATCAGCAATTTCTTAAAAGCTCCTGGAATTGCCTCACCTTTTGTTCGCGAATCTCAAATCATTTGAGTAAATGATGTGTTACTTGTTTACTAATTACTTGCGTTAGATATATCGTAATTAAAATTGAAGTAAATAAATGTAAGATTAATCCACATATCTTTTATGTAATTAAAAAATATTTAACTTCATATAATATTTCGAATTGTGTTTCAATAGCGGTCGATTACATATTTTCAAACTATTAAGATCGCCATTATATACTAATATCGGCTATTTTATAGCCTTATCGATGCTACTTAAATTACAAGTTATGGAGATACGGCAAAATTTCTTATATCATATTTGCTTCCATTTTTTGGGTTGTTGATAAAGATTTTATATATAATTTATATGTTTTATATTTATTGATAAATGGGTTTGAGCCCAAAAAGTTATTTCAAAGGGAGAGAAGAGTCTACTCAACCAAATATATACACCATAATTTTGGAAAAGACCTTAGAGGGTTTATAACTTTAGAGGGTCCAAAGTCCAAACACGAACAAACTAGGGCTTCGTTTGGTTGGATTTTGGGAATACTACTTTTAGTATTCCCAAAAAAGTTAAACAGTAAAATACCAAAAAACTCACAATATTATTCAACTTTATTTAACATTTTTTAAACTCCCTAAATTTGTTAATTCAATTAAATACCCTTAAATATTTTTAATGTTTTTGTTACGGCGACTCCTGCCACCCTCCGGTGGTGGTGGCCGGATGTCCGTATTTGAGGGTGGATTAGGGGTGTTTTTGTTAACTTTTAATGTTTTATTATAAGGGGTGTTTTGTAAAAAAATAAACATAGGGGGTATTTTATCAATTTGTAAATTCTACATCGTAATACCCGCCTAATTCAATTTTTTTTTTAACTTTTTTTCAAAAAACTTTTCTCAAAAACACAAAATTGTGAACCAAACGGAGCCTAGAATTTTGGTATGCACCATAACACCAAATATATACATCATAACTTTGGAAGGGACTTTAGAGGGTTTATAACTTTTGAAGCGATTCTATATCATGATAAAACAGAAGTCGTATAATTGAAATAATAGTAATTTATAAGAAAAGTATTTTATAATATGTATTTTTTATTCTCATTTTTTTCTTTTAAAAGAAATGTTAATCAAAGCTGTTATATAAGCCCAATCCAATTTGGAAGGTCCGATCCATGCGAAAGTCCAAGAAACAAAGGGTATTTCAGTCATTTTCTCCATTTTAGGGTCTCACTTATAAACCCTATTTAGAGTTTCACTGCTTTTTCACCTCGGCGCGATTTAGGGTTTCTCTTTTCTTAGCCTCCTTTATTCATTCGCAACCTGCTAGTCATCTCCAAATCTAGCCATGGCGGAGCAGGTTCAGATTCCCACTTCACAAAAATGTTACCTTACATGTCTTTCCTTCACGTTTCTGATTGTTTGTTCCATTTGTTTTGCAGACTGAGAAAGCCTTTTTGAAGCAGCCCAAGGTGTTTTTGAGGTAATTTCTTTTGCTTGGTTGTCAATCTATTGTAGAATAGTGGATTAATTGTTTTATTAATGTCGACAAATGGATCGTAGAAAAAGTATTTTTCTTTTGTTAACTTGTGTTGATGTTTTGCAGCTCGAAGAAATCAGGGAAGGGAAAGAGACCCGGAAAGGGAGGGAATCGATTTTGGAAGAACATTGGGTTGGGTTTCAAGACCCCCAGAGACGCAATTGATGGTTTCATTTTATTTTATTTTTTGCTTTGTGTTACTAGTCTATTTTACTTTATTATTCCTTTTATTTGGACTTTAATGTGGCGTTTTAGAATTGCACGAGTCAAAAGTGATTTCTGCACATGGTATACTTGGATCTGGTGGATTAGTTTGTGGGGTTTAGTTAGAGCATTTGTATGTTGCTTAGAGTGTTTAGCACTTGCTTCAAAATATTGTGCAGCTTCATATGTTCTATATGTAACATGCTGTATTGTCTACCCTAAGAGTCGCTTGATTATTACAATGAAAGACTAGTCCACTTTTCTAGAACTGAGTATGTAGTTCCTCAGTGTTTTTTTCTCAATTGGTACATCACAAGCCAAAATTGAATGTGTTGCAGCTCATCTATATATATTGCAACTAATCATCTGACTAGCTCTTGCTAAGGCTATGATTTTTTTGTGTAACAAGCATTATTTGCAAATTGTAGATGGGGTCAAGAGAAGAATTTCACTAGTGTGTCTTTTAACATTCAGTAGTTTGTATAAATAATTCATTTAATTTCGTGAATTTGTAACTTGTGTGAAATTTTGATGTCAGCTTGTGATCTGATCACTATTTGTGTTGTTTTTTTTTGTGAGTTCCACTTCCCAATCATTGGATTGCTTTCAAATGCTTTTGTGTAAAGGTCACTCTTTGGAGCATCATCCTTACTATGCATGCTAAAATGATTCTTGTTATTATTGTTTTTTGGTGGAAGCTAATTTTTGACTGATCATTGTTGTCACATATCTCCTATATCATATTATTATTTGTGAAATTCTGTTAGTGCTATACCTGCATATGTTTTGGGAAGAATCAAGGATTGAATTGTTTTGCTGCTACTGCTTTTCAGGTACTTATATTGACAAGAAGTGCCCATTTACCGGCACTGTCTCTATCAGAGGTCGTATTTTGGCCGGTACTTGTCATAGTGCTAAGATGAACAGGACCATCATTGTTAGGCGCAACTACCTTCATTTTGTGAAGAAGTATCAGAGGTAAGAACCATTTTAACGAGCTCACTTCTCTCTAATATTAAGGCTTTTTGGCTTGCCCTTTCATATACAATAATACTGTCCTCTGTGGTATTCTTTAGGTATGAGAAGAGACATTCTAACATTCCAGCACACATATCACCATGCTTCCGTGTGAAAGAGGGAGACCATGTTATCATTGGCCAGTGCAGGTAAGATGCTGTATCTTTAGATTCTATGGGTCTGTTTGTGTACGAATAGTATTTTGCTTTGTTTTCATTCTCACTTTATGATGTAAATTATTTGTATGTTTTGCTAGGCCTTTGTCAAAGACAGTCAGATTTAATGTCTTGAAAGTGATACCAGCTGGGTCTTCTGGTGGTGCAAAGAAGGCATTCACGGCAATTTGAGTTGGAGATGTGGTTACATTAAATTTTGTTACTGTTGTCTTATCAGACTTTGATATTTGGATTTGCCTCTAGTATTAAAATCTTTGTTATGACATGCAATTTCTAGATAAGTGAATTGTTAATTTATTTTTGTTATGCCATTTAGTGAATATTTGGTGTTTGTGATAAGTGGATGTTTTTTGAGGGCTTGTTTCTTACAATGCATATATGCCTTATGAACCTTATGTTTCGAGGATAATTATGGGTAGTGACTTTTTTTATAGTTGGTATAAAACAAGTGTCCTCCCTTGTAAATTACTGAATCTTGTTCTGTCATGGTTGATGGGAGGAGGCTTGATTTGGCCCTAATAGAGGGTTTTGAATGAAGTCTCTTTTGACATTTTTTTCTTTTTTAAATTCTTGAGGTCTGTTTTACCAGTAGCAATTTTACCCTGTCCCGTTTGATGGTAAGAGTAGTAACAGGAATCTCAGATTTATTTATACGGTTGGGATTAATTACTGGCCGGGTTAATGACATTGTCTTTTTTATGGTGATGTTGAGGATCTATATTCTTAATTGAATGACAAAAGGTTAGGTTTCTGGACTTTAAATAGGAAAATGGTAAACACTCTATTTTCGATTAACAAGAACAAGGCCCATGTGTTCAACTAGGAATTAACGGGTCCTTTCTCAGTAGTTAGTACGGTCCGTTCAGGGATGCGATTGTTACATATTTTGTTTTTAATTTTTTATTATTTTTTGAATTATATAATTATTTTAAATATTGATATAAATAGTAATCAAATTAATATAAGTACAAATTAAATAAATTAAATGAAAAAATAAAATATGTTTAATGGTAAATGATTAGTGTCACACTAAATTGGTGTGGATGAAGAGTGTTATATCAAATTTGGTGTGATTATTCAGTGTCTCGTTGGAAAAGCCCTTAGCGGTTAGCATGATCTACAGATAAATCATGAAATTTGGATTGATCCGGATAAATCATGCAAGAGCAACTTGCAAATTGTAGATTAAATATGATATGCACCTGTTTTACATGGACCACAGCGTCTATATTAAATAATAATTCATTCAACTCAAATAGTCAAATAAACAAACATATGAGAGCATAAAATCTTAGAGAAAAACATAAAAAAGGATAAGATCCTCATCTTGATCCCAATTTAAATATCGAAAATTTGATGGGAATAATTTTTCGTTAAGAATATTTGATTTGATTTATTTTCTCTTTCTACTTGCTTATTTTAGATAAATAATTAATATTCCTCTTTTATTTTGATTCAAAATGATAGAAGAATTTGTATAAAAGGGTAAATCCTCTATTATTTCTCCCATTTATTTTGTTTCTCGCAGCAGTTGGTTGATTCATCATCCTCTATTTACTCTCGATTTAATCTGTTTTTGATTCTCTTCATCGATACACCATGTATAAAGTTGCCAAAGCCAGTGAATATCTTGCGATTACCGGAATTGGTATCAGAGATATTAAAATTGCCAAGAAAGGATGGGTCTTTCCCGGCCAATCTTGTGCCATCATCGAGGTCTCTCCTGTCAATTATACGTTCCAAGTTCAAGCCATGAGTGCCGAGAAACTTCCCTTTGTCCTCCCGGCCGTCTTCACCATTGGCCCTCGCGTGGATGATGAAGAGAGCTTGCTCAAATATGCCAAACTTATCGCCCCACATGACAAGCACTCTGACCATGTCACCGAGCTTGTTCAGGGTATCATTGAAGGTGAAACTAGAGTCCTTGCCGCTTCCATGACCATGGAACAGATTTTTAAAGGCACCAAAGAGTTCAAGCAAGAAGTTTTTGAAAAAGTTCAACTTGAACTTAACCAGTTTGGACTTATAATTTACAACGCTAATGTTAAACAACTGGTTGATGTGCCTGGACATGAGTACTTTTCTTATTTGGGTCAAAAAACACAGATGGAGGCAGCGAATCAAGCTAAAATCGATGTTGCGGAGGCGAAGATGAAAGGAGAAGTTGGAGCAAAGTTGAGACAGGGTCAGACGCTTCAAAACGCGGCGAAGATTGATGCAGAGACGAAGGTGATATCCACCCAAAGGCAAGGACAGGGGAGAAAGGAGGAGATTAAGGTGAAGACTGAAGTTACGGTTTATGAGAACGAAAGAGAGGCTGAGGTGGCAAAGGCTAATGCTGAACTGGCGAAGAAGAAGGCTGCTTGGTCCAAAGAGGCCCAGGTGGCGGAGGTGGAGGCTGCCAAGGCGGTGGCCTTGAGGGACGCTGAATTGCAAGGAGAAGTTGAAAAGATGAATGGCATGACCAGAACTCAGAAACTCAAGGCTGAGTTTTTGAGTAAGGCCAGTGTTGAATATGAAACCAAGGTAATCACGAAATTTTTTGATATATATATATAATTTTCATGAAGAATGGATTATACTTACTTCTTTTGTTATTGTTAGGTGCAAGAAGCAAACTGGGATCTCTACAAGAAACAGAAAGCCGCTGAAGCAGCACTCTTCGAAAAAGAGAAGGAGGCAGAGGCTAAGAAAGCAATGGCCGAGGCAGAATTTTATGCTCGTCAACAAGCCGCTGATGGAGAATTATATGCAAAGCAAAAAGAAGCTGAAGGGCTAATGGCAGTTGCACAAGCCCAAGGGCAATACCTGCGCACTCTTTTAGGCGCAGTGGGAGGCAACTATGCGGCCGTGAGGGATTACTTGATGATAACTGGGGGTATGTTTCAAGACATTGCCAGACTTAACGCTCAAGCCGTGCAAGGAATGCAGCCAAAAATCAGCGTTTGGAATAATGGTAGCGATGGATCAGAGGGGGCTGCAGCTGGTGGCTCCGCCATGAAGGAAGTTGCTGGGATTTATCGCATGCTGCCACCCTTGTTCAAGACTGTTCATGAGCAAACTGGAATGCTCCCACCTTCTTGGATGGGCTCTTTGCCTGACTCCACCAACCCTCCCAATAATTAATTAGCTATTATATAGGTTGATTTAGTTTCCCTCTAATAGTTTTAAATGGAATTTTTTATTTTTCTTTTATAATTAATTTGAACTCGTAGTTGCAAATCCAACTGACTCTTTGTTTCTAGTTTGATTCTTTCCGAGCACTCAATTATCAACTTTTTTTTTTTTTTATATATATTTACATAACCATTTTAGTTGTTTTCAGTTATCCGAATACCTCGATCATATATATATAATATTTGTGTCAATAAATTTTGACATAAAAAATTTCAAACAAATATATCCACCATTCATGTCCTAGGAGGCTAGGATACTAATGTGTTTTTTTGAATATTACTATATATTATACAAATTATATAATATGGGTTTAAAGTTACTAATTGTGTTGTTTTTATTGTGAGTTCCACTTCCCAATCATTGGATTGCTTTCAAATGCTTTTGTAAAAGGTTATTGTTTGGAGCATCATCCTTACTATGCATGCTAAAATGATTCTTGTTATTATTGTTTTTTTGTGGAAGCTAAAATGACAAAAATCACATATCTCCTTTATCATATTATTATTTGTGAAATTCTGTTAGTGCTATACCTGCATATGTTTTGGGAAGAATCAAGGATTTAATTGTTTTGCTGCTACTGCTTTTCAGGTACTTATATTGACAAGAAATGCCCATTTACTGGCACTGTTTCTATTAGACATTGTATTTTGGCCGGTACTTGTCACCAATGTTCTGAAAACCAAATTAGACTGTCTGGTCGGACCGGTTCGACTGGTAACCGGTGGCATATCTGGTCCGCTATCCTTTGAAAACCGCTAATTTCATTCAAACTGGATTGGACCGCTGTAATAGTGTCGAATCGTGGTCCAATCGCAGCTTAATCCCACCGGATTTCGACATCGTTCGAGGGAGAAAACATCACCATTAGACTTGACGGCATCTCCACGACAAAACCCATCCATTTTCAATGGCCGTCGTCCAGCCTTCGTCGCTTGCCGTCCACCTAAAGTTCACGCAACCGTCCGACTTCTTTCTTGATTCAGGCCAGTTCCGGGGCCAATGAAACTCCCTAGCACCACCATCAAATTCGTCGGCACCTATACATCAAAAGCCCCATGATTCCAAACCTCGATTGGCCATCAATTGTTGCTGCAGCCACCATCACTAGTCTCTTCGCGCAACAGGGTTGTTTTGGACAGATTTCAAACCTTAAGGGAGTATATAGGGGTGTTTTTGGTGAATTTCAAACATTTAGGGACTAAGAGTAATTTTACAGAATACGGTCCAACCGACCGATCCAACCGGTCAAACCAGAAACCGGACCCTTGGACGGGTCATAGTCTGGTCCAGTTTTCGGAACATTGTTGGTCACAGTGCTAAGATGAACATGACCATCATTGTTAGGCGCAACTACCTTCATTTTGTGAAGAAGTATCAGAGGTAACAGCCATTTTATCGAGCGCACTTCTGTCTTATATTAAGGCTCTTTGGCTTGCCCTTTCATCTACAATAAGTCAATAATAGTGTCCTCTGTGGTATTCTTTAGGTAAGAGAAGAGACATTCTAACATTCCAGCACACATATCACCATGCTTCCATGTGAAAGAGGGAGATCAGACCATGTTGTCATTGGCCAGTGCAGGTAAGATGCTGTATCTTTAGATTTTATGGGTCTGTTTTGAGTGCGAATATTATTTTGGTTTGTTTTCATTTCACTTTATGATGTAAATTATTTGTATGTTTTGCTAGGCCTTTGTCAAAGACAAGTCAGATTTAATGTCTTGAAAGTGATACCAGCTGGGTCTTCTGGTGGTGCAAAAAGGCATTCACGGCAATTTGAGTTGGAGATGTGGTTACATTAAATTTAGTTACTGTTGTCTTATCAGACTTTGTTATTTGGATTTGCCTCTAGTATTAAAATCTTTGTTATGACATGCAATTTCTAGATAAGTGAATTGTTAATTTTTTTTTGTTATGCCATTTAGCAAATCTTTGGTGTTTTGTGGTAAGAGGAATCTCAGATTTATTCATACGGTTGGAATTAATTTCTGGGCGGGTTAATGACATTGTCTTTTTAATAGTGATGTTGAAGATCTATATTCTTAATTGAATGACAAAAGGTTGGTTTCTGGACTTGAAATGGGAAAATGGTAAACACTATTTTCGATTAACAATAACAAGGCCCGTGTGTTCAACTAGGTATTAACGAGTCTTTTCTTAGTACAGTTGGTTCAGGGATGTGATTGTTACTTTATTGAAGTCTATCCGTCCAAATTGTGTTGAAAACAATGTTTTAAAAACCAACCTGGGACAAAACCCGACAAGAGGGTCGGGTCTCGGGTCGACCAGTTTAACCGATTGAACTAGCTGGTTCAATCGGTGAACAGTAATTGATGATGTCATCAGAATACATTTCTTTCGCAAATTTTACTCCAAAGTCCAAATCATAAACTCCAAAATAAAAAATCCATAGCAAAACATCATCAAACATCATTATATCAATATTGTTATCCTAATCACGAAAATAATACATATTTTTCATACAGTTGGGTGAATTTGTTATCAGAAAATAGGAGAATAAATAAAGAGCTAGGTAGAGTTTGGGAGATGAAGAGGCTTAGGAAATGGAAAGTTTGAGAGGTTTCTTGTTAGTGTGTCATACTTGTTTGTTTTAGTAAATTTCCAAGCACCAGCCTAAGTCATTCTACTAGCCTAGAAGATTCATAAAAGAGATAAAATCAATGAAATTCAAATCAATAATTTGATTAAAATTGATGACTTGATTAGTTAATAAAACTCCGATAAATGCACAACAAATTCATCAACTAGTAAATGTTTTAAGCTGATATTCCTAGAGTCAGAGTTGGTTGATCCCTTATCTAGAGACAATATGTACAGAAGGTTACAAAATGAGAGAACGGTAGCGTTCTTAATGAAAAAATTGGCATATTTGAGCCACAATGCAGCATAAATCAACATTCGGAGACCTCTTCTGCAACCAAGATCATTTCAGCCCTCACACCTCAGGAAGCACTCCAGGAATAGGTAGTTAATGAAGCCACAAACTACGAAGGCTTCCCATTTCGGTTCAGGCCTGATGCCCTGATCATGCACATTCTCTCTTCATCAATCTTTAATCTCAATGCACATTCTAAATTAATTACGAATTTATAAGTTTTTAGGTTGGTAGAGAAGAGTGCTACTTTGTCATTACTCATTAGTTCTCCCTTCAAAGAATCAAAGTTCAAACTTCAATCTGTAAACTGTAAAGCATGGAAGCCTGCTACATTGCAAACTAAGACATCTCATGCACAAGACCTGAAGGCTGAAACAAAGACATGCCTACACCGTGACAGTTACCTGCTAGTGAAGATGAGCTGCCGTTCGTTGCCCGTCGGGGAGGTGGAGCTCGGTTGTGAACAGGGCAACTATAAAGAGCTGAGTCAGATTCAAGCAATGTGAAAAAGAGTGTATGCAGCTCCGAGATCCAGATCGACTGTGCAATGTGCAGCTCCGAGAAGAATCAAGAATGAAGACGATGGATTACGGTGTAGATCGGCGGTGATGAAGAGTGGATGCCAGAGAAGATCGCGAAATGACGGCACCCGGTGGCAACGAAGCAAACCGTTGATGGTGAAGGTTGCGGCTGACGAGTTTCGACGGTGAAGGGAAGACTTGGTAATTTTCGAGTTCGGTGAGTGAAGCTTGAGTTCGACTTTCAAAGCAAAGGGTGGGAAACGCGTGAAAATGGGTGGGAAATGTGTGAAAATTTTTTTTGGGGGAGGGAATGAGGGAAAGGAAATGATATTGGGGTTTACTGTTTAAGTGTTTATTATTAAATTTAATTATTTTATATTATAAATGTTGACCTGGATTTTTTAAAATGGACGGTTGGACCGGTGGGTGCTACAGTACACAGGTCCAACCGCGCGCGCCAGCTGACAAAACAAAAACACCGGTTTTTAGGCTCACTCGGCTCGACTCACTAGCCGGGTCCTGGTTCAACCGGCTGGGCCAAGTCGGGTTTTAAAACATTGGTTGAAAATGGTAGAGAAAATTTTTAATCACAAATGCTAAATTAGTGTAATTTTTATACAATTTTACTTTTTTTGAATATTGGGAATAATATGTTTTATTAATTAATAATAATTTTAAAAATTATACTAATTTAATAAAATTAAACATTTATTAAATTAAATAAACATTACATTTAATATAAAAAAATAAAATCTGATATAAAATGCCACAAAAAATAAAAATAAAAACAACACAAAAGTAAAATTTCATACTGATAGTAATTTAATTTTTCAAATTAGTACATTCTTCTCACAAATAATCAATTAATGTATTTCGAAAAGCATGGTGAGTCGTTATATCATTGATTTGATGATCTTTCTGATCTGTTGGAATACTAAATTGTTATTCTAATTTATATTGTATTTTCTATTAATTTTAGTGTTTTAAAATTAGTGTTAATTTATTTTGAGTTATTGAAGTTTAATATTTGCATTGAATGAAGTTTTGTTTTTTATTTTTCATCATTTTTTTAATTATATAATTATTATAAATAATAATCAAATTAATATAAAAACAAATAAAAAAATTAAATAACTAGAAAATAAATTATGCTTTGTGGTGGATGAATAGTATCACACCACTATTCACACCAAATTTGGTGTGGCTTTTAGTGTATGGCAGAAGCAAATTAAATTTGAACACCATTTTGGTATTTTACACCAATTTAGTGTTTTATTGGAGATACCCTTAACATGACCAACTGATTAAACCAAATTTATGGAGTAAGGATCTTAAATTTGGTGAAAAAAAACTAGGGTACTGATCACTGATGCAAGAATAAGATAAATCATGCAATTTGGATCAATCATGCAGGAACAACTTGCAAATTGTAGATTAAATATGATTTGCACAGTGTCTATATTAAATAATAATTCATTCAACTCAAATAGTCAAATAAACAAAACATATGAGAGCATAAAATCTTAGAGAAAAACATAAAAAAGGATAAGATCCTCGTCTTGATACCATTTTAAATATTGAAAATTTGATGGGAATAATTTTTCGTTACGAATATTTGATTTGATTTATTTTCTGTTTCTACTTGCTTATTTTATATAAATAATTAATATTCCTCTTTTGATTTGATTCAAAATGATAGAAGAATTTGTATAAAAGGGTAAATCCTATATGGGCAGTAATACTATATTAGGAATCGAGTCCCATTACTCTTTACCTGACATGGCAACTGTATTAAGAATAGGAATCATATTCCTTCCTTCCTTACCTGGAAAATTCCCAATTCCTATAGTAATTGGACTCCATTAATAGGACTCCATTATGGAGTCCTATTACTATAGGAATTGGGTCAGGATTGTTCATACATATATATACATATACACATCACAATATCAAACTATTATTTCTCCAATTTATTTTGTTTCTTGCAGAAGTTGTTTGATTCATCATCCTCTATTTACTCTCGATTTAATCTGTTTTTGTTTCTCTTCATCGATACACCATGTATAAAGTAGCCAAAGCAAGTGAATATCTTGCCATTACCGGAAGTGGTATCAGAGATATTAAAATTGCCAAGAAAGGATGGGTCTTTCCCGGCCAATCTTGTGCCATTATCGAGGTCTCACCTGTCAATTATACGTTCCAAGTTCAAGCCATGAGTGCCGAGAAACTCCCCTTTGTCCTCCCGGCCGTCTTCACCATTGGCCCTCGCGTGGATGATGAAGAAAGCTTGCTTAAATATGCCAAACTTATCGCCCCACATGACAAGCACTCCGACCATGTCACTGAGCTTGTTCAGGGTATCATTGAAGGTGAAACTAGAGTCCTTGCCGCTTCCATGACCATGGAACAGGTTTTTAAAGGCACCAAAGAGTTCAAGCAAGAAGTTTTTGAAAAAGTTCAACTCGAACTTAACCAGTTTGGACTTGTAATTTACAACGCTAATGTTAAGCAACTGGTTGATGTGCCTGGACATGAGTACTTTTCTTATTTGGGTCAAAAGACACAGATGGAGGCAGCGAATCAAGCTAAAATCGATGTTGCGGAGGCGAAGATGAAAGGAGAAGTTGGAGCAAAGTTGAGACAGGGTCAGACGCTTCAAAACGCGGCGAAGATTGATGCAGAGACGAAGGTGATATCCACCCAAAGGCAAGGACAGGGGAGAAAGGAGGAGATTAAGGTGAAGACTGAAGTTACGGTTTACGAGAACGAAAGAGAGGCTGAGGTGGCAAAGGCTAATGCTGAACTGGCGAAGAAGAAGGCTGCTTGGTCCAAAGAGGCCAAGGTGGCGGAGGTGGAGGCCGCCAAGGCGGTGGCCTTGAGGGACGCTGAATTGCAAGGAGAAGTTGAAAAGATGAATGGCATGACCAGAACTCAGAAACTCAAGGCTGAGCTTTTGAGTAAGGCCAGTGTTGAATATGAAACCAAGGTACTCACGAAATTTTTTGATATATATAATTTTCATGAAGAATGGATTATACTTACTTCTTTTGTTATTGTTAGGTGCAAGAAGCAAACTGGGATCTCTACAAGAAGCAGAAAGCCGCTGAAGCAGCACTCTTCGAAAAAGAGAAGGAGGCAGAGGCTAAGAAAGCAATGGCCGAGGCAGAATTTTATGCTCGTCAACAAGCCGCTGATGGAGAATTATATGCAAAGCAAAAAGAAGCTGAAGGGCTAGTGGCAGTTGCGCAAGCCCAAGGGCAATACCTGCGCACTCTTTTAGGCGCAGTGGGAGGCAACTATGCAGCCGTGAGGGATTACTTGATGATAACTGGGGGTATGTTTCAAGACATTGCCAGACTTAACGCTCAAGCCGTGCAAGGAATGCAGCCCAAAATCAGCGTTTGGAATAATGGTAGCGATGGATCAGAGGGGGCTGCAGCTGGTGGCTCCGCCATGAAGGAAGTTGCTGGGATTTATCGCATGCTGCCACCCTTGTTCGAGACTGTTCATGAGCAAACTGGAATGCTCCCACCTTCTTGGATGGGCTCTTTGCCTGACTCCACCAACCCTCCCAATAATTAATTAGCTATTATATATGTTGATTTAGTTTCCCTCTAATATTTTTAAATGGAATTTTTGATTTTTCTTTTATAATTAATTTGAACTCATAGTAGTTGCAAATCCAACTGAGTGTTTGTTTCTAGTTTGATTCTTTTCGGGTATTCAATTATCAACTTTATTTTTATATAGTTACATAACCATTTTAGTTGTTTTAACTTTCAAGTTATCTGAATACTTGAATTATATATATATATATATATATATATATATATAAAGTATTTGTGTCAATAAATTTTGACATAAAAAATTTCGGACAAATATATCCACCATTCATGTCCAAGGATATATATATATATATATATTATTCAAATTATATAATATTGGTTTAAAGTTATTAAATCATATATGTTACATAATCACAAAATTCATGTGACAATAATAAATTAATATCTATAATAACGGGAAATAAATTTAGAATCCATATTATATTTATTTATATTTTGAAATAGTCAAACCGCGAAGTCGCTATCTAGGGCTAGGAAGGACAAGGTTTTGCTCCCAAA
>CM047904.1:562571-592901 GCA_026229545.1 Pistacia atlantica
TAATGAAAACACACACCCACAAAGAAAAAAAAGGCACAGGGACTACACTTATGAACTAACAGTATACAGATATAAATCAAACAGAGAATCAAAAAAAAAAAAAAAATGACGTGGTAACATTGGGAGTATCAAGCCGACTTGTATATTTACTTCATTACTGTAGCACTACTCCTTTATTTTGCTTCCACTGAAGCATTGTTGATCCAGAGCACTAACAGATACATTATTTGATTCTGATAGAAAATACTTCGAATGTTATCAACAAAAACTTCAAAACGTCATATGAACTAAAGAGTTTCATAAACAACTGAAATGAAATTACCTTCTCTGGAGAACTTCGCAGTCTTATTCGCTTTTCATAATTGAAGAAAATCTTTCTCCTAAATGCCTCTGCAATCAAATCATCCCAAATAATAACACTTAATATAAACATTGCCTTTATTTAAAAATTATAATACTATTCATTTATTATTATCACCTCCAAAGAGAAAGGTAGAGCTGTAATCAGGCAGTGACAGTTTTCGAAATAAGGAACTACCGAAAGAACTGATATCATTATGCACCGTAGATTCATCGGTCACCGTTGCCGTTGAACAGTCAGAGAAAGTCAATAACTGCTTCGTAAAATCTGAATTACAAGTATAAGACCAGTAAAGTAACCCCAGGCTGGAGCCGATTGTGATCCCCGATAACCATCTAATCAGAGAACCATAACCGGAATCTTTGTCACAATCTACGGCACTGATCAGGGACCGAGGAAAGGATGGAGATTGTGGCGGGACGGACAGCTGGCGGATTTGGAGACGTTGGATCAGAGACAATTGCTTGAGGGACGTTGAGGAACTTCGGAGAAAAATCATCGCAAGATTCAGTGCTATCTAGCTACCGGTAAATTAGAAAGTGAAGAGAAGAACACCGGAAATGAAAGGCAGGACTAACACTGTTCTGTTCTTGACTTCTTGTTTAGTTTTGGACAGTAAACGACGACGTATCTTCTCTTTAAATTAAAGCTTTATTACAACTAAGGAATTTATAACCGTTAGATTATAATAAATCAACGGCAACGATTTATCAAATCTTGAATTACTAAACGGATCCGGAGTCTGAAAAAAGCCCAATATGTGCGAAACGAAAGGCATGGGCTGGACTCAAAGGCAATTTGAAACTTGTACATGAACCTCAAGGCCGTTTGAGCATTTGGACCCAAAAAGGAAGACATTAGTCTTATAAAAAGTACTATGTGTATATCCTTTGTTCACAAATTTTCTTTCATAATCCGATGTGACAGTTTATAATTGATCAGTTTGTAATAAGTCTCGTCTGTCTAATTGTGAACGGACCAATTAAAAGCTATCATATCGAGATTATGAGAAAAAATTTGTGAAAAGAGATTGTGGGCGTAACATTAGTTTGATCTTATAGTGGATAAAATATAATCTTGTGAAAATCTAATAGAAAGTGAAGAGTATCATGTACACGGTACACCATCACTTGAAACATTAATAACTATCTTATCCAACCGACAAAATAGGCTAACCTGGAGGCTGAAATTCATCCTTATCTCTTGAAACCACTGCCAAAGATTTCACCAAATCATACAAGTTTGGTCCACGACTCACATGCAAATGGCATATGCATTCTCATATAATGACATTTTAGCGTCTCAAGCTTCCGCGAAAACCTGTCACTTTGTTTGTTTCCAAAACGCTAAGTTGGAAATACGAAACGGGAAAACTCTTATTATTAGGGCCCATGTAAACTTGTCTTTTAAGCTTTCGGCGAGACAGGCCCACATCTGAACGTCATGATATTTGTATAAAGATTATAATCTTACGATGAGTTGAATTGAGTAGATATTTGGATTGCACACGTCTTTCATAGGTGTGGTTTAGCAAAAATTTCCTCAATCCGGTCGAAATCTTGTTTCGTGGGCCACCGCCATTGTGGTGTGGTGGTCCAAAAGATCCCTTTTGTCAAGTCTTGTTGAACCAAATAGAAAAGCCAGCTAGAGTTATGATTTGGACCTTTTTTTTTTTTTTGGTCTCTTTACAACTTATATAATAAGCTATTGTTTTGGTTTATGATCTCATTTAATTAACATCTAATTGAATTGTTAAATTAAAGAAAGAAAAGGGACTAATGAATACGAACATAGGACAACCCAAATGTAGAAACGAAACTTAGTGGAAGCTGCCGAGAACCTTTTGAATCAAGTGATTTAGTGGAGAATATGAAAATTATCTAGAAGGATACTTTTGCATACCATATAAAGAATCCTAATTGGAGCTTTAAATTAGTATAAATGATCAGGCAATACTCCCTATAATTCTGATCCAGAGTATGCTCATATCCATCAATTAAAGGAATGACTATAGGAAACAAACGAGTATTTTACAAAGAGCTGACAAGAAATTCCATTAATAATAGACCATCTTATAAATTGGAAGAATCTGTTTTATTATTAATAATCTAGGAAAGGGGAAATGAATAACTAAAAGAGAGAGAAATCAATTCATCAAGGTTTTATTTATTCAATGACCAAAATTAGACGAGGATATATAGCTTGGAGATGTAGAAAAAATATTTAGTTTATTTGTCTCAAGCTTTTGCAGGACTCTTCAAGACTCACTCGAATAGTTACTCAACAAAAAATGAGAGTTTTGACTTCGACTCATCATGATAGCAAATACTTAAGGTAATATTACATTTACAATCCAAACAAACTCTCTCACAATCTCAACATAACAGTTCGTATTTGATTAGCTTGCAAATAGGTTTTGCTTGCCCAATTGAAGCCGTTACGTCCGAATTGTGAGATAAAATTTATAAGATTAAGTAGTGAGTCAATCTTTATCCAAATACTTTTTATTCGTATGGGTTCTATATCTCATTTTTATTAATATGAATGAAATTTGAAAAGGCAAAAAAATATCAAAATGTCCATTTTGACCTTGGAGACAAAGGAATAAATAAAATACAACTTAGCTTGGAAGTTAGACCTACCAAATGGAAGAAAGAAAATAAATGGGAGCGATGAAAGAAGAATATGCGGAAACGTGGCTTGCACTTTGTTGGGCGTAGCCGATATGATATGATATATTGGGTGTTAGGACCACCACCATAGATCGCGTGTTGAAACAATCAAATCTCGTGATAACAAAACCAAGAGTAGAATGCCATTCTTTTTGGGGGTGGGTTCATTTAGACGTTCTCAATTGTCCATTCATCCACTCCATGTGAAGTGTGAACCCCCATGCTTTCTATGCACGGTACATACATAACTTTCTTTTTCACAAACGTAATTTTCTGATTTAAGCCTTTCAACCGGCAATATTAAAATAATAATAATAATAATTAATTAATTAATTCTTTTATCTAAATATTATTAATAATACATTATTATGATATTTCCCAATACATGCTATTTTATAAATTTTGAAAAAATGATTTTGTTTAAAACGGATTCGTCAAACCATTCCCATTATGTTGGTTTTTTTAAAAGTCGGCAAGTTATCAATTGTCATCGTTTTTCATTGTGTCCAGATGTCTCCGTAGCATATTAATGTACTTTTTTTCTTGAAAAAAATAATATAATAATATATTAAATCGATGTAATAAAATTTTGATCTATTATTAATTTTATTTTAATATCAATCAAATTAAAATTTTATCACATCATCTAATACATAATTTCGATATATTTATGTCTCAGATATACTTAATTTTATCTTAATATCAATCAAATTAAAATTTTATCCCATCATCTAATACATAATTTCGATATATTTATGTCTCAGATATACTTATATCGGTGGTGTAACATTACTCATCTCTTGTTTTCACTTGGACACTTCTCCTATCATTTTGGATTTTTTATTTTTCTCTTTGATAATTCTCAGCCACAAGATTGAGTTCCATTTTTGAAGTGACATTTTTTTCTCTTCGATAGAGCCAGCTGGCTCTGCCTCACCCCTTAAATAAAATTCCTTGGAATAGTCTCAAGGTGGGTCCTGACTAAATATCATCCATCGTTTCTGTCCAGTTTGAAATATATAAGATCCACTTGTGGCAATATAATAATAATATATCTTATTTTTAATGTCCGTGTAAGAAATTTTCAAAAGTCCATTTTTTCCAAGACCGAATTCAACGCCACGATACTTCGCCATCACACCTGCTAGAGCTAACCAATTAAAAAGAGAAAATAAATTAAATAAAAGAAAAGAAAAATAATGGAATAAAGAATATACCTCGCACCACGTACAAAGCAACACGGTGACGGCTAACGGCGATACCAACGGGACGAGTAACGGTACAGGTAAATGGAAACGGCTACCGACACCGTCAACTTTTAACGATACCTGGACGCTGCAAACATAACAGACGTATGGAACGTCACCAACTTCATCTAAGGAATGAAAGCAAAGCAATCTTTTCTTTGCATGTTTTGAATGGAAGTAATTAGAATTAAAATTAATTTTAAGATTTAAGGTATTAAGTATTGAGTTTAATTTTCAGCTAGTGAAATTTAATGTCCGAATATCTCCTTCCATAGTAAAAGAGTATGTACAAAGGATTTTCTCTTCAATCTATGTGTCCCAACAAAAATCTAGGGTTTCAATCTCGCAGCATACACAAACTCTGCCTGGTTGACTCAGTCCCGGAGACCTTCCACACTCGAGTTGACTCAGCCACCGCTTGAAGTCTCCCGTCCGCGCCAGCCACGTTGACTTGAATCGACTCAATTGGAGATGAAAGAAATCAAAAACAAGAACCAACCTGTGACGAATATCAAAGGTCGTCAGCTTTGGACATAATCGAAAGTCGACTCGGCCTTGTCTGGAACCCCTCACGTCTCTTCTGATGATGCGAAGAAGGACGAATCAAATCTCTCAACGATCTTTTCACCAACTCTCCTTCAACACCACCGATCCTCACCAGTGAGTGAGTCATCGCCGATCTTCTCATATTCAAACGATTAGGCGCATAAGAAATGGATCCGTTACCGTGACCGTGGTGGTTGCCGCCAGTGTGCTTATGTAGGCTACAGCGGAACGAGCCAGGGTGCGTCGTAGGCGAACACATACACGTTCTTTTCTGGAAGGAGATTGGATTGTTTTTCTTCGCAACAGAAATCGATCTGTTAGGAGAAATAGATCTGCCAATAGAGAAACGAACAGCAGACGAAGAAAGAGAAGCATTTGTGTAGAGATTGACACGGGTAGGAGAGGCGGATCTGTGATGACTGTGATGGTGGTGATGGTCGTCGTGATGGCGAAAGAAAGTTGACGAAGGAGAAGAAAAGCTTGAACTTGTTGAAGAAGCAAAAGACGAAGACGAAGATGAAAGGTAAGAGTTTGCAGTAGACGATGTGCAGAATCTACCGGAAGGTGACAGCGATCTCAGAACCGGGCCGCTTGATCTTCTTGATGACGAACTAGGCATTTTTGGTTTATTTAATTTTTTGAAAAAATAAATAAATTAGAAAAAGAGAGAAGAGGATAGGAGAGGAGAGGACTCTAGGTATTTTTTCTCCTAAAAAGCCCCTGAGGCTAGCTAGTTTGGCAAACCTAGCGAGTCTCGAACGCGGAATTTATAGATTGTAAAGAGAAGGGCAGATGGTAATTAACATGAAGAAATGAGGGCAATTTGACGTAAGGGTGCTAGTGTTTGTCAACTTAACTATGGTTAGCGCATAACTATGGTTCCGGGTTGACAGTTTGCCCATATTAGATTCTGATCCAACGGCTGGTTTGATGTCGACTGCATAAAGCGACAACAGATGGAGCCGTTTGTTTAACATCTTTCCTGGGCAAGTGCAGAAGTTGCCACGTATAAAGTTTCGGGAAACGGTCAGTGACCAAATACTAGAATGTGCCAATAAACGGCAAGTATTTACTGGATGCCACTGTTTAGACTTTTCGTCTGACTTAACTGTCCCTAATCTTTCAAATTTATAACCACAATGTCCTCAACAATTTTCCATTGGGGAAAATTAATAGAAAAATTAAATAAAATACGAAAGAATAGCAGGTTTTAATTAGGCAATTAAAGCTTAACATTAACGTGATGCTGCCAACTTTGAGAATTTCTGGTAACAGCTTTAAATATTCCATTTGGTGTCATTATTCAAGCTGGACCGGATGAATTTGATGAATTCTAAATAATTATAAATGAAGGGGTAATTTAATTTAACTTCTGTTTGGGTTTGGGAGAATAGCGATCTTTTTTTTATATATTAAATTCAAATATTGAAAATAATATTGCGGCGTTAGAATGAAGCTAACTTATTCAAATTAATTTTTAGACCAATTCAAATGGTCCAATAATCTCGGCAGTGATGAAGTTGTTTATACTTTATAAAAATAAACTCGTGGCTTTCCTGAAAGTTTCAACGTTCTTGGTCAAACACTCACAGCCGTTACCCGTCCCTACAATCAAAAACAAACTCTGCGGGCGCACCACCAAGAGCCCAGTTCCAGTTCAAACTGAGTGAACTTCACGACTCGTTTACCGATGGACGGTCAAAATGGTGGATTCGGTTGGTCTATTCAACCAAAGCTCAATCTTGATATTTTAAATCGTCTTGTTGCATTTGGATTTTCCGGGACACAGTCGAAGGTTTGCTTAAAAATTTTGCCGGGGGCAAAAGGATGATTAATTATAGAATAATCCTGGATTGTCTCAGTTTGAGTTGTCACATCCGTTGTTAATATAAAATATGCACCCAGCTGGATCATAATTAAGCAATTACACGTTGCTAATTATTATATTAGACTATAATTTGGCAATAGTGGATTGGATGTTGAACAGAATAATAGATTTACAGAGGAGATTTTTAGTTTAAATTTCAGTTAAGCCAATAAACTTAGAACATATCTTCAACCTAGTATATATAAGAGATAAGGTTAGGATCAATTGGGCCACTAAGTATCAAAATTAAGGCCGAGGGCCAAGATAATTGTCATTTGAATAATACAACCCTTTTGGAGAACCCAAGGTAAATATAAATTAATTAAACTAATGAAGAAAGTGATGCGAGTTTTATAATATAAGAAATAGTTGGATATTTTTCTATGCACGAGATGATTATAATTGAAGATGATTGATCATTGACATTTATTTTAAATCGGCTAATTATTATTTATTTTTAAATCTGAGGAAGTTGCCCTTAAAACCCTAAACTCTTGTAATTGACCCGCCCCTTCTATTTTTATAAACCATACACATAATAAGTTAGGGTGCTTTTGTTTTATTATTCCCTATTTTATCCTCGATCTTATTCCCAAAATACAAATTTATTTAATTATTTGGGAAATACTATTCTATTTTTAATTTATTTTTAGTCCCTTTAAATTTATTGATTTAATTAAACACCTCTGGAAAAAAAATAATTAAAAATTAACAAAAACACCCCCACCTACCCAATAGTTGTCAGAGTTGCCAGATTTCGGCAACCACTGTAGGCGATTGCCGAAATCTATCACAACTGTGTAGAAACGATCGGAATTGGTCGGTAATTTGTTGATCTAACATTTTTCGATCAGGTCCACAGTGGATTTGACCGTAGATCTAGCATTTTGGGCCAGATTCGTGGTGGATCTGACCTAAACAGACCATATCGACGCACGATTGCCAGATCCGACCGGTTTACTTCATAACACCATTTTCTGGCCATATTCCAGCGATGGTAGTCGGAATCTAATACTGTAGGTGGATGGGGGTGTTTTGTTATTTTACAAAATTTGTATATATTGGGATGTTTAGTTAAATTAGCAAACCTATAAGGTTTTTTTTGTTAATTTTTAAATTTTACCTTACCTTATTCAAGTATCCAATATTATTCCCAAAATCATATCCAAAATAACAAAAACAAATCGCACCCTTTAGTATTTATGAAATTAAAACATATTACTTCATCTAGCACAATTTTCAGTGTTACAGTATATGTATAATTATGGTTAAACAAGATCCTTATTTTGTGCCAAAATGTCTCTCAATTGATTATAATAGCCAATATAATTGACTTTAAGTAGTTTCCATCGTCGCTCGTATGAGGATTGCGGAGTGTTTAAATAGGGCTAATATGTCTATACTCAGTATACAAGTTTAGGGCTTTGTGTGTCAAAGCGAACAATATCTAATTAACTCTCCTTGATAATTATCCAGCGGCCGCAGAGTTTGACATCTTTAATTGGGTATAATTAATTGGGTCCCAAAACTAGGTTGAGTATTTAAAGGTTGGAAAATTTAGGTGTTGAAGTAGAAAAAAGGAGTGGGGGCGAAGAGGGAGCGGCCACCCACATGGGTGGCAGTTGAGAAAAATAATATGAAATAATTGAATTAGATAACATCAAACAAAGTGTTAGCAAAAATAAATAATCCAAGTATTTAGAGCATAGTGAATAGTGACAACCAAGCATGCTGGTGATGTATATTATACAAGGCTACACTCCATGTTACCTTTTCTTCTAAGTCCATCCATTTCGATTTTCACGCCCCCTATGGAATATCCCACTTCCTTTTATTCTTATTATAAATTTATATAAATCATTAGTCTTGTGGTTTAGCCGCTTGGGTCGAATACTTAGAAGTTCTAGTTCAGATCTTACAAAATTGTCACTTATTATATTTATGATTTACTTGATTTATTAGGTTTATAGATTAAACACCCACATGAATTATTATGAGTGTAGGGTGTTTAATAAACTTTAAAAAATAGTTAAGATACGTGCAAACTGATCCAAACACCTTGATTATATAAAAAAAAAAAAAAAGTCATATACAAATTACATTTTCTTCAAAATAATCTCTCTAAAACTTATAGTTTTTAATAATAATAATAACAACAATCATCTTATTTAGGTTTAATATCTTATTAAATGACAACATTTTAGGGGGATAAAGAGGAATAAATAAATAGAAGTAATTACTTTGAGAGAAATTAGCGGAGATGGGTGTTTCAAATCTTGGAGACAAGTAGTTAAAGAAAACAACTGGCAAACAACATGTTAATAATATACATTATCAATGAATTAATATCTGGTGACAAGTTCCAATCATATATTAAAAATAAATATTTTAAAAGTATTTTTGGGTCAGCCACCTGGTAAGCAGAAAGCCTAGAGTTACACCAAGTCGCCAACCACCCTGACAAATGAAATATTAAATTTAATTATTTAAATGGGTTCTAAATATTCGGTTACTAAAATAAATATATATCCTTTTAGTATATGGTTTTGATGCCTAAGTTTCTAATTAGTCAATATTGTTATTGTTACCCAAAACCCACACGCAACATACAATTAATATGAAAAACAAAAAAATATCTTCAAACTTTAATAGGAGGAATTCTTCTTTTTATCAAACAAATCCATCCCCCTCGTTATGTTCAAAGGTCGCAATTGCACATACACAAAAAAATGTCCTACTGTGTCACGTAGATCACTCTTGGGCTCTTAATTTAAATTAATAATCAGATAAATCTTTCAATGATCACTCCTATTAACAATAGAAGAAAATTAAAAATGTATTTATCACTTCAACCCGTCACCATCCAAAGGTGGTTTTGGACTCTTATTTTTCATTCATTGAATAAACCTTATCCTATTTTTAAGGTCACCCAATTTCAGCCCAATTTTAGCAAGCCCAGAATCCTTTCTTAAATCGTGCTCTGCATCAATATGCTCTTCAGCGGTCACAAGATGATAAAAAATATCAGAGATGGTAACAGAGAGGTGTAAATGAAGCCCAATATGAAAAGATTCTTTAAGCAGATGACAGAACTTGCCGAAAAAATTAATCGTGTCTTTTTATGAAACTGCAGAGCTTGATTATAAAATATGTAGAAAAGGTAATGCTGTTATTATGCATAAATTATGCTCATGCATTTGAGACTGAGACGCCATTTACAATACTAGCAAAACCAAACTGCGTGAAAGGAATACTAGTTCAAATTAGGCAACACTTAAGTAAAACTAGAGTTTGATTACTCTCAACTATCTTTCCTCTCCTCAAGGATTTTGTTCTCTTGAATTTCTTCAAGTTCAAGGCTTTTTTTCTCCTCAAGACCACTCTTGTTTAACCGTTTTGTATAGAGGCGATGATGCCGCTCTCTCCCATATATTACCCAGAACACCAAAGAGAGCATAACAGCAGTCGAGACCATCACCAGACCGACGTAAATCCATTTACTATAGAGCTGCAGATCCGGACAACGATCCCTGTATATGTTGCTGAAAGTTTCACGCACAAATGTGCAGTCTTCAAGCTCAACCAAGAAAGGACTATCATTCAACAAACCGTTGCTCACATTTACTGCCGCAGACATCTGGCTGTAGAATGTGGGGGTCAAGCGTCCTGGTGTGGTACATACACCAGTTGGTGAAACTTGACAAACATAGTTGTTCCAAACCTGCGCCCAATAATTGAATGCAAATGTTAAAGCCTTCACAAGAACATAATAAATAAAAAGGATTTCTTATGTTATCGATTCAGTAAGTTACCACTGTTGCATTGTTGAAGTCCAGTTCACTAGCAGAGCAGGGATGATTCGTCAAGTCAGAGTTAAATGGGTTGCATAATATTGGCACCAATGGACCCGATTGGTTGAAATAAAAAGGTACAAAAGCAGGAGCAAAATTAATGTTTGAAACATTTGTGATGACTTCATTAATTACTTCAACAATCTGGGAAGATACTTCCTTGCTACGCGTTATGGTTTCTTGGGCAGTGGCTTTGTCCACACAAGGTATTATATCATCTAGAGATGTATGTGCAGTTGGGTTTTGAGCATATTCATTCATTGCAACACATGTATCCCCGGCCGCACTAGCACATCAAAAGAATAGCAGAAGAAAAGGAATTAATTAACTGGGGAAATAAAGATGGATTTTCTCCAAAAAAAGGTAAAATGAAGTGAGGTTAACAAATTTAGCACTTGAAAAATATGACGTTAAAGAATCACTATCAACATACTGCTATATGATTGTTTCCCAGTTTTCCTTACAATAATGTAGAGGCCAACTCCTTGGAGGAACGTGCGTCTTGCAGAATCCCCCAAGTAGATTATTAACTTGGGAACTCAAAAGTGTCTTCAAAAAGATATAATTCAAATTTATTACACGAAATGTCACTTAAATTAAACAATACCCTTGCTAAATACTTAGGGAAAACATGCTAAAAGAGATCAACTCTCAAGTCTCAACTTAGTACACTTCTATTAACTACACTTCTATTAACTTACTTGTGAAGAAGAAGGAAAACGCCACATAATATAAATGTTCCAGCAACAAGTATCCATCCGAAGACAACCAGGCTGCATAAATTCCACAGGCCATTCCTTTGTAAAGAATCACTTAAATGTATATGACAAGAACTATAAAGAAATGAGGACTTGTATAAAGAAATCAACTTTTACATTTTATTGTCTCACTTACATGTAGACGAGAACTTGCATTCCGAACATTGAGAATACTGGAACCAGAAAACACAAAATATAAATGAACAAGGAATTTCTTATAATAATTTGGAAATATATGGAAAAGCAATGTATGTTATTTAGGGAGTTAAAAGGACTTACAGAATCCAAGAAATGCCAAGACAAGCATAATAGCCCCGATCAGAATTAGTGCCAATCTCCTGCATGGAAATCAACATATTCCTTCTATGATGCAGATAAGCAGTGAAAGGTGTATAAAAAAAGGTCCAGGATCCTTCACTTACACAGAATCTAGAAGATCTCGAATGTCATGCGAACTCTTTGCAGTTTTGTCAGCAAGGTTGCTAGCAGAAGCATTAAGTTTTGCTTCAATGTTGTCAATATCAGTTTGGATATTAGAAGGTAGGAAAATTTTATCAACCTGTAATTGCTTGGCCGCGGCAAGATAATCTGACACACCATTCAGTCTATCAAGGGTGGCATCTGCCTGGCTTACAACATAATCCAATGTTGATGTTGTACTGCCATGAAACTTCCCTTGACCAGCATAAAGGATAACAAATCCAATGCTGCAACAAAGAACAAAGATTAGTTGTAGCTTAGAATGAATTGAACATAAAATCTAAAGAGAGAGAGAGAGTTACGCTGCTAAAATGACGAAGAATATGAGGAAAATTAGAGAGAGGGCATAAGCAATTTTAGAATATCCATAAGGCTCCCTTCGAGAACAGAAGTGACGGATACAGATGAGTAATAAGCACACACCGAAACCAAGGAACCAGATTGCAGCAATGGCGAAAAGAGGAGCTGCAGTAAAACCCACTGACTGCAATCAAACAAAAGTTCAGGGACAGAAAATAATGAAAACTGATACTTCGTGAATCAAAACTATAGTTAACTACAAAGAAATTTTTAACACTAGATTAACCTGAGTGAGTGAAAATTTAGCTCAATCGAAATATGAAAGCAAAAGCACAAACATGGTCAGGCTCTAATGTAATTCAACAATTTGCCTACTTGAATATTGAATATATCTAGAATTAGTACTACTCTGAGAGCAAATGGAAGTTCATGTCTCGTTTTCAATTTTTTAGTGCTCTCTACCGGGCACCTTCTATGAAATAATCTGGTTGATTTCAAAAACAAAACCTCTAAATAATTTATCCAGATAGTCAAAGTCTTGCGGTCGGCCACAAGGCTAAATCTCATCATCGTTATTCATATCAGAAAATTGTTAATCATAATCATAATAATGATTTGATCAAGACTATGATATTACGTACTGTCAAACTTTGTCACTACTTGGACAGCTGACCTGCCCCACATTGTTGACTAAACCATATACAAGTAATTTGACTTCTAAACCCCACCTTGCATAATCGATTCCAGCTAATAATACTGGGTATAAATGTAAAATCAACTCTACTGCGCCGAAATACACAGTAAAACCCTGAGGTTTCAGGTTTTAATTTTTGTATCATGGTGAGTGAGAGTGAATGAGTGACTAAAGCTCAATTAAGAGGGGAGGAGGCTGAGGCATTTTTGATACAGGGCATTTGGGGTGTGACTGAAAAACCTGAAACCTCAGGCATTTTGTTTTGGCGAAAGATTAAAGCATTTGTGTACTAAAGAATGAAGGAAAAATTAGTGAACTTACAGCCCAATAATGAACCTCCTTGATATTCCATCCTCCCGTGTATCTTCTGAAACCATTAAGAGGGTCTCTTCTGTAAGTCCTCTTTGCAGCCAAGACAATTGATGAGGAGCCCTCATAGTCATCATTATTATCATCATCATCCTCATTCATAGGCGCATCGCTTGGTCCCTCAGGAACAAACCTCCGAACCTCAGTTATAGACTCTGTTAAAATTTATTGAACTTTAAGGCTTTAACTTACTTGAGTGAAGTGAGAAAACTTTCAGAAAAAGAAAATGATAAAAGAGACTCAACAGATAACATAAAAAAGTTTATTCCTTTTAACTTTTTCCCTCCATTTCCTGAAAGCCAAACAGAGGAGAAGAAAAGATTGTAGCACTACAAGTTGAAGTAAGTACCTGAAGGGAGTGGTGGTTGGAATGCAAGATGATTGGAGGCTCCATGGGTGAAACAAAACAAAGAAGAAGAGAAGAAGAAGAAGGCAATGGTGAGTATAAGAAACAATGGCAGTGACCTGTAACACTGCAATGGCCTCATGGCCAACAAAGACAGAGACACCGAAGGAGAGAGTTGGTGCACGCCTGTGTGTGTCCGAGACTTTTGAGAATTACTGTAAATGTTGAGCGGTTAAAAGGGGGAAGGGAGATGTATGCATTGGATACTTGAAACCGCAAATGGGAATCAATTAAGACTAACCATTTGAAGACAAATAATACTCTTTTAATGTAGATGTGAAAAGGCAGTAATATGGGAGAAAAGGAGTAAAAATGACAAACGGTGGGGGTAACAGAGTCCAGTGAAGTTTGTGATAAGTATGAAAGTGGGGTATTGAGGATTTGATTGTAAGGCAGGAAATAGGTCCCAAAGTCCAAGTAGGTGATGGGGTGATTGGGGCTCTTTCTTCAAGAAGTTATCTTTTCTGTCTGCGCTTTTGACAATGCGATAAAAAGCCAGAGTTACCGCGTTTCTTATTATCTTTTTGAAATTAAGGACTCGCCTGGCCTGCACTTTATGGGCCAATCCAAAGGTACCATTTAACTCTCCTCGGCCATTGTTAAATATTGATATATGTTCTTTAACTACAAATTGAGTGGAGTAATTTACTTTTTTTTTTTTTTTAAATATGAAGCATTAAAAGTTATCTTTATAATCCTTTCTATCAACTATCAAGTGCTACATTATGTTTTTTATTTTTTATTTTTTTGTAATTGAGGATATCCACACCACCTCAACATTATGTAATGTGACAATAAAATAATAAAGATTACAAATTTATCAAGTATTTAAGTTTGGATATTCATTTTATATTCTTACTTACGTGATTATTGATATATTATGTTGAATAAAAAGGTCATGGGAGGATTTATGAAGAAAATCTACGTGAGATTCCACACAAGATCTCGAAATGAATGAGATTTTATTTGCTTTAAGGGAGGGAGACTGATTTGGAAAAGTTTAGGTTGTATAGGCTAGGATTAGAAAAACTTCCTGTAACGAATATCATCGAAGTGTATTCTAAGTTCATGAAGTTTGAAATAAATATCAAAATGCAGAACCATATATTTTGTTGGTAATCCAAATATAAGAGAAGCTAGTATCAGAACACCATAAATAATTTTATAGGAAATTCTGAAAGTGATTAATCTAATCGAACGGGTGTAGTAAATGACTGGAGAAGTTTCTAATCAAACGGCCCAAAAGTAAGCGCGAAACCGTTATAAGCCTCGACAGCACAACGAGAAAAGAGATACAGAAACAAACAAGTCACCTGAGCAAAGATTTACTTTGAGAATTCATTTCTCAATCAAGATTCCAACCATCTTCAAGCTTCTCCGGTAACTCGCTTCATTGAACACTTCTATTTGTGTCTTCAACAGCCTTTTCTGTTAATGTGTTGCAGCAAACAATGATGTTGAGTCTTACGTTAATTTATTCTGAGTTGCTTTATGAAGATCAATCAAATGCTAACTGTTAAGGTTAAATTTCTTTCAGGTAGTTCTAGGTTTTTGAAGAAGATGGAAAATAACAGTGACGATGGTGTTACGATCCTAGTTAGTAAAAACGCATATTATATGTGAATTGTATGGACAGCTGTATAATTCACATATAAAACGCACGTATACGTATTTTATAAAATATGTCGTATAATTCGCGTACAATAAGACTTCCCATATAATTCGCGAATTATTGAAAAAAAAAAACAAAATCTCACCCCCAAAACGACGTTGTTTTAGTGGGTTTTTACTAAAATTAAAACATATATCTCTTCTTTGGTTCTTCTTCAGTTCTTCAATTCTTCTTCCTCAGTTCTTCTTCAGCTTTTCTTCCTCAATTCTTCACAAATTTCCACAAGCAATCAACTCCCACAATCAACACACAACAATCAACTCCAGCAAACAGGCTATCAACTCCCACACTCAACTCCAACAAACAAATTTCCATAAGACAGTTGCTCGGGCAACAGAGCAGCGAGCCTGAGGACATCGACAGACCCAATCATGTGAACCAATCACAAGCACAAAACACAAAACCCAAGAAAGGTGTGAGGGGGCGTAGATCTTGGCCACATGCAGTGGCCAACTGTGGTCAGTCGTCGGTCGGCAAGAAATGTAGAGGGAGAATAGAAGAAACAGAAGAAGAGGGAGAGAAGAGAAGGGAAGAGAAACAAAATAGACATAAGTTTATACAAAAGAGACAAAGGTTTAAGAAGGAAGTGAAGAGAAGGTGGAGAAAACAAAGAGAAAGAAGAGAAGAAACTTACTGAAGAAAGAGAGAAGAAAGTTTTGAAATGAACAAGAAAATGAAAGAGAAGAGACTGTGTTTAATACAATATATAGTTTTACATGGTACATTTGTAATTTTTGTAAACTGACTGCAGGGTGTATTTGTAATTTTTGTAAATAATTGGTTTTGTTATGACTGTGTTTGATTTGACACTATAGTTGAATCTTGGCTAAATATTGTGTTTGAGTCTGGAGACTATAATTTGAATATCAGTTATATTTATATATTGTGTATTTGTGTTATTGGTTAATTGAATACTTTGCATTTGAAATGTTATATTGATTTTAACCAGGTAGTCCATAAAAATGTTAAACTAAGATTGACAAAACATATTATTGACAATGCACCGTATTAAACCCGTATATATCCGTACCGTATTTTTTCCGTATCCAAATTTTATAACCAAATTTTTATAAACATATTTTTTTCTGTTTGCCGTATTATATTTATAAAATTTTCGTACTATTTTTTGGTCGTATCTATATTTACTAACTAGGGTTACTATTTCTGATGCTACTATTAAAATAAAGATCATTACAATGGACTTGAAAGCATACACTTTTTGCAAGTGGATAAACATGTAAATATCAATTTCTTTTAAATCTTTGATTAATCAATTATTTTGTCTTCTTTTTCTAGAATCTTTTTATTTTCTTGATTGATAAATATCAAGTCTGCACTATGGTATTTTTTATCTCGTAATAAGGATGGCTACCAAATTTACAATAATGCTAAGGACACCGAAAATTTTACACCGAAAATGTGTACCGGCTTACGTGTAACACGCATCTGATTTGTTTAATAATTTTTTTCTAGTGAACGGCCGTTCATCAAATTTGGACGGCCGTTCACTCACATGGACGTCCGTCCATATTATATGAACGGACGTCCTCATTTAAAGGACGCCCGTCCATAAATAAAATATGAAAATTAAAAAAAAAAACTTTGGGGACGGCCGTCCTCTATGTTTGGACGGGCGTCCATTAGGAATGGACGCCCGTCCATACTTAAAAAAAAAAAAAAACATTTGGACGGGCGTCGACGCCCGTCCATACCTTAAAAAAAAAAAAAAAAATGTTTGGACACTTTAAAAAAAAAAAAATTTGTCTTCTTCGTCTTCATTCCCCAGCTCCTGGGTTCTCATGTTAGTCCTTCGTCTGAGCATTTTGTTGTACAAGAAATTATAAGAACCGAAGGTGCTCATCTTTCGGGTACTAGCCAAAATCCTGATGATGCCAAGTGCAGGAAGCTAGGCTTGCAAGTTGTATCTGGTTTAAGCTATGAGCTCACCGGTGTGAAGAAATCTGCCATGGATTACAACGTGCTCGTCAGTGATGTGTCCAAGCTTTCTAGAGCAAAATTGGATATATCCCTCTCATGGCCTTTTCAAGAAAATATGTGCAGTATTTGTCCCTTCAAGAAAATATGTGCAGTGTTGTAGAAACCAAAATAATGGATGGGCAGTATCTGTAGAAACCAAAATAATGGACGGGCAATGGACGCCCGTCCAAATTTTTTTTTTTTTAAGTATAGACGGGCGTCCATCCTAATGGATGTTCGTCCAAACATAAGGGACGGTCGTCCATAATTTATGGACGGACGTCCCTAAAGTTTTTTTTTTTATATTTTATTTATGGACGGACGTCCTTTAAATGGGGACGCCCGTCCTTTGTATATGGACACCCGTCCATATAATATGGATGGACGTCTATGTGAGTGAACGGCCGTCTAAATTTGATGGATGGCCGTTCACTAGAAAAAAATTGTTAAACAAATCAGATGCGTGTTACACGTAGACCGGTACATATTTTCGGTGTAAAATTTTCGGTGTCCCTAGCATTATTGCCAAATTTATGTACGTCTTTTAGGTCTCTAGCATTGAAAGAGGAAATTGCTACTGTTTCTGGTGTAGTATCAGAACAACAGCGCTTGTTGTATCGTGGAAGAAGTTTGAAAAATGACCCGCTCCTCTCAGCTTACCGTATCCTTTATATAGGTTATTCATCTTATTTCACTGCCCATGACTCATCATGAAGTCCATATCTTAATGGATTCTTGGCAATTTATCAAACTTCATCTAGCACAATGTATGCATTAAATATATCGTAATTAAAATTGAAGTAAATAAATGTAAGATTAATCCACATATCTTTTATGTAATTAAAAGATATTTAACTTCATATAATATTTCGAATTGTGCTTCAATAGCCGTCGATTACATATTTTCAAACTATTAAGATCGCAATTATATACTAATTTCGGCTATTTTATAGCCTTATCGATGCTACTTAAATTACAAGTTATGGAGATACGGCAAAATTTCTTATATCATATTTGCTTCCATTTTTTGGGTTGTTGATAAAGATTTTATATATAATTTAAATTTTTTATATTTATTGATAAATGAGTTTGAGTCCAAAAAGTTAGTTCAAGAGAGAGAGGAGTCTATTAGGCCAAATATATACATCACAATTTTAGAAAAAGACCTTGGAGGGTTTATAACTTTGGAGGGTCCAAAGTCCAAATCCAATCAAACTATAACTTTAGTATATACCATAACACCAAATATATACAGCATAACTTTGGAAGGGACTTTAGAGGGTTTATAACTTTTGAAGGGATATTGGAGGGTTCAGAAATCAAACCCAAACAAACGTGATTATGTATCATGATAAAACAGAAGTCGTATAATTGAAATAATAGTAATTTATAAGAAAAGTATTTTATAATATGTATTTTTTATTCTCATTTTTTTATTTTAAAAGAAATGTTAATCAAAGCTGTTATATAAGCCCAATCCAATTTGGAAGGTCCGATCCATGCGAAAGTCCAAGAAACAAAGGGTATTTCAGTCATTCTCTCCATTTTTGGGTCTCACTTATAAACCCTATTTAGAGCTTCACTGCTTTTTCACTCTCGGCGCGATTTAGGGTTTCTCTCTTCTTAGCCTCCTTTATTCATTCGCAACCTGCTGGTCATCTCCAAATCTAGCCATGGCGGAGCAGGTTCAGATTCCCACTTCACAAAAATGTTACCTTACATGTCTTTCCTTCACGTTTCTGATTGTTTGTTCCATTTGTTTTGCAGACTGAGAAAGCCTTTTTGAAGCAGCCCAAGGTGTTTTTAAGGTAATTTATTTTGCTTGTTTGTCAATCTATTGTAGAATAGTGGATTAATTGTTTTATTAATGTCGACAAATGGATTGCAGAAAAGTGTTTTTCTTTTGTTAACTTGTGTTGATGTTTTGCAGCTCGAAGAAATCAGGGAAGGGAAAGAGACCCGGAAAGGGAGGGAATCGATTTTGGAAGAACATTGGGTTGGGTTTCAAGACACCCAGAGACGCAATTGACGGTATCATTTTATTTTATTTTTTGCTTTGTGTTACTAGTCTATTTTACTTTTATTTGGACTTTAATGTGGCGTTTTAGAATTGCTCGAGTCTAAAGTGATTTCTGCACATGATATACTTGGATCTGGTGGATTAGTTTGTGGGGTTTAACGGTTAGAGCATTTGTATGTTGCTTAGAGTGTTTAGCACTTGCGTCAAAATATTGTGCAGCTTCATATGTTCTGTATGTAACATGCTGTATTGTCTACCCTAAGAGTTGCTTGATTATTACAATGAAAGACTAGTCCACTTTTCTAGAACTGAGAATGTAGTTCCTCGTGTGTTTTTTCTCAGTTGGTACATCACAAGCCAAAATTGAATGTGTTGCAGCTCATCTATATATATTGCAACTAATCATCTGAATAGCTCTTGCTAAGGCTATGATTTTTTTGTGTCACAAGCATTATTTGCAAATTGTAGATTGGGTCTAGAGAAGAATTTCACGAGTGTGTCTTTTAACATTCATTAGTTTGTATAAATAATTTATTTAATTTCGTGAATTTGTAACTTGTGGGACATGTTGATGTCAGCTTGTGATCTGATCACTATTTGTGTTGTTTTTATCGTGAGTTCCACTTCCCAATCATTGGATTGCTTTCAAATGCTTTTGTGTAAAGGTCACTCCTTAGAGCATCATCCTTACTATGCATGCTAAAATGATTATTGTTATTATTGTTTTTGTGTGGAAGCTAATTTTTGCTGATCATTGTTGTCACATATCTCCTATATCATATTATTATTTGTGAAATTCTGTTAGTGCTATACCTGCATATGTTTTGGGAAGAATCAAGGATTGAATTGTTTTGCTGCTACTGCTTTTCAGGTACTTATATTGACAAGAAGTGCCCATTTACTGGCACTGTCTCTATTAGAGGTCGTATTTTGGCCGGTACTTGTCACAGTGCTAAGATGAACAGGACCATCATTGTTAGGCGCAACTACCTTCATTTTGTGAAGAAGTATCAGAGGTAAGAACCATTTTAACGAGCTCACTTCTCACTAATATTAAGGCTTTTTGGCTTGCCCTTTCATATACAATAACACTGTCCTCTGTGGTATTCTTTAGGTATGAGAAGAGACATTCTAACATTCCAGCACACATATCACCATGCTTCCGTGTGAAAGAGGGAGACCATGTTATCATTGGCCAGTGCAGGTAAGATGCTGTATCTTTAGATTCTATGGGTCTGTTTGTGTATGAATATTATTTTGCTTTGTTTTCATTTTCACTTTATGATGTAAATTATTTGTATGTTTTGCTAGGCCTCTGTCAAAGACAGTCAGATTTAATGTCTTGAAAGTGATACCAGCTGGGTCTTCTGGTGGTGCAAAGAAGGCATTCACGGCAATTTGAGTTGGAGATGTGGTTACATTAAATTTTGTTACTGTTGTCTTATCAGACTTTGTTATTTGGATTTGCCTCTAGTATTAAAATCTTTGTTATGACGTTCAATTTCTAGATAAGTGAATTGTTAATCTATTTTTGTTATGCCATTTAGCGAATATTTGGTGTTTGTGATAAGAGGATGTTTTCTGAGGGCTTGTTTCTTACAATGCATACATACATTATGAACCTGATGTTTCGAGGATAAGTATGGGTAGTGACTTTTTTTATAGTTGATATAAAACAAGTGGTCCTCCCTTGTAAATTACTGAATTGTGTTCTGTCATGGTTGATGGGAGGAGGCTTGATTTGGCCCTAATAGAGGGTTTTGAATTAAGTCTCTTTTGACATTTTTTTCTTTTTTAAATTCTCGAGGTCTGTTTTACCAGTAGCAATTTTACCCTGTCCCGTTTGATGGCAAGAGTAATAACAGGAATCTCAGATTTATTTATACGGTTGGGATTAATTACTGGCCGGGTTAATGACATTGTCCTTTTAATAGTGATGTTGAGGATCTATATTCTTAAGTGAATGACAAAAGGTTAGGTTTCTGGACTTGAAATGGGAAAATGGTAAACACTATTTTCGATTAACAAGAACAAGGCCCGTGTGTTCAACTAGGAATTAACGACTCCTTTCTTAGTACAGTCGGTTCAGGATGCGATTGATACGTTATTGAAGTCTATATCCATATTGTGTTGAAAATGATAAATTAATGCATTTTAAAGAGTATGATGAGTTATCCTTGATTTGATGATCTTAGAGGACTTGGCACTAATCTATTAGAATATTAAATTGTTATTCTAGTTTATTTTATATTTTTTAGTAGTTTTAATTTATTTTAAGTTATTAAAGTTTAATATTTGTATTGAATGAAGTTTTGTTTTTAATTTTTTATCATTTTTTGAATTACATAATTATTATAAATATTAATATAAATAATAATCAAATTAAATAAATTAAATGAAAAAATAAAAAATGTTTAATGGTAAATGAATAGTGTCACACTAAATTGGTGTGACGAAGAGTGTTACACCAAATTTGGTGTGATTATTTAGTGTCTCATTGGAAATGCCCTTAGCAGTTAGCATGATCTACAGATAAATCATGAAATGTGGATTGATTAGGATAAATCATGCAAGAACAACTTGCAAATTGTAGATTAAATATGATGTGCACCTGTTATACATGGACTACAGCGTCTATATTAAATAATAATCAAATAGTCAAATAAACAAACATATGAGAGCATATAATCTTAGAGAAAAACATAAAAAAGGATAAGATCCTCATCTTGATCCCAATTTAAATATCGAAAATTTGATGGGAATAATTTTTCGTTAAGAATATTTGATTTGATTTATTTTCTCTTTCTACTTGCTTATTTTAGATAAATAATTAATATTCCTCTTTTAAATTGATTCAAACTGATAGCAGAATTTGTATAAAAGGGTAAATCCTCTATTATTTCTCCCATTTATTTTGTTTCTCGCAGCAGTTGGTTGATTCATCATCCTCTATTTGCTCTCGATTTAATCTGCTTTTGATTCTCTTCATCGATACACCATGTATAAAGTTGCCAAAGCCAGTGAATATCTTGCGATTACCGGAATTGGTATCAGAGACATTAAAATTGCCAAGAAAGGATGGGTCTTTCCCGGCCAATCTTGTGCCATTATCGAGGTCTCTCCTGTCAATTATACGTTCCAAGTTCAAGCCATGAGTGCCGAGAAACTCGCCTTTGTCCTCCCGGCCGTCTTCACCATTGGCCCTCGCGTGGATGATGAAGAAAGCTTGCTTAAATATGCCAAACTTATCGCCCCACATGACAAGCACTCGGACCATGTCACCGAGCTTGTTCAGGGTATCATTGAAGGTGAAACTAGAGTCCTTGCCGCTTCCATGACCATGGAACAGATTTTTAAAGGCACCAAAGAGTTCAAGCAAGAAGTTTTTGAAAAAGTTCAACTTGAACTTAACCAGTTTGGACTTATAATTTACAACGCTAATGTTAAACAACTGGTTGATGTGCCTGGACATGAGTACTTTTCTTATTTGGGTCAAAAAACACAGATGGAGGCAGCGAATCAAGCTAAAATCGATGTTGCGGAGGCGAAGATGAAAGGAGAAGTTGGAGCAAAGTTGAGACAGGGTCAGACGCTTCAAAACGCGGCGAAGATTGATGCAGAGACGAAGGTGATATCCACCCAAAGGCAAGGACAGGGGAGAAAGGAGGAGATTAAGGTGAAGACTGAAGTTACGGTTTATGAGAACGAAAGAGAGGCTGAGGTGGCAAAGGCTAATGCTGAACTGGCGAAGAAGAAGGCTGCTTGGTCCAAAGAGGCCCAGGTGGCGGAGGTGGAGGCCGCCAAGGCGGTGGCCTTGAGGGACGCTGAATTGCAAGGAGAAGTTGAAAAGATGAATGGCATGACCAGAACTCAGAAACTCAAGGCTGAGTTTTTGAGTAAGGCCAGTGTTGAATATGAAACCAAGGTAATCACGAAATTTTTTGATATATATATATGTATATAATTTTCATGAAGAATGGATTATACTTACTTCTTTTGTTATTGTTAGGTGCAAGAAGCAAACTGGGATCTCTACAAGAAACAGAAAGCCGCTGAAGCAGCACTCTTCGAAAAAGAGAAGGAGGCAGAGGCTAAGAAAGCAATGGCCGAGGCAGAATTTTATGCTCGTCAACAAGCCGCTGATGGAGAATTATATACAAAGCAAAAAGAAGCTGAAGGGCTAATGGCAGTTGCACAAGCCCAAGGGCATTACCTGCGCACTCTTTTAGGCGCAGTGGGGGGCAACTATGCGGCCGTGAGGGATTACTTGATGATAACTGGGGGTATGTTTCAAGACATTGCCAGACTTAACGCTCAAGCCGTGCAAGGAATGCAGCCCAAAATCAGCGTTTGGAATAATGGTAGCGATGGATCAGAGGGGGCTGCAGCTGGTGGCTCCGCCATGAAGGAAGTTGCTGGGGTTTATCGCATGCTGCCACCCTTGTTCAAGACTGTTCATGAGCAAACTGGAATGCTCCCACCTTCTTGGATGGGCTCTTTGCCTGACTCCACCAACCCTCCCAATAATTAATTAGCTATTATATAGGTTGATTTAGTTTCCCTCTAATATTTTAAATGGAATTTTGATTTTTCTTTTATAATTAATTTGAACTCATAGTAGTTGCAAATCCAACTGAGTGTTTGTTTCTAGTTTGATTCTTTTTGAGTATTCAATTATCAACTTTATTTTTTGTGTCAATAAATTTTGACATAAAAAATTTCAAACAAATATATCCACCATTCATGTCTTGGATACTAATGTGTTTTTTTGAATATTACTAGATATTATACAAATTATATAATATGGGTTTAAAGTTACTATTGTGTTGTTTTTATTGTGAGTTCCACTTCCCAATCATTGGATTGCTTTCAAATGCTTTTGTGTAAGGTTACTGTTTGGAGCATCATCCTTACTATGCATGCTAAAATGATTCTTGTTATTACTGTTTTTTTGTGGAAGCTAATTTTTGACCGATCATTTTTGTCACATATCTCCTTTATCATATTATTATTTGTGAAATTCTGTTAGTGCTATACCTGCATATGTTTTGGGAAGAATCAAGGATTGAATTGTTTTGCTGCTACTGCTTTTCAGGTACTTATATTGACAAGAAGTGCCCATTTACTGTCACTGTTTCTATTAGAGGTCGTATTTTGGCCGGTATTTGTCACCAATGTTCTGAAAACCAAACCGGACCGTCTGGTGGACTGGTTCGACTGGTAACCGGTGGTATATCTGGTCCGGTATCCTTTGAAAATTGCTAATTTCATTCAAACCGGATTAGACCGCTGGAATAGTGTTGAATCGCGGTCCAATCGCAGCTTAATCCCGCCAGATTTTGGCATTATTCGAGGGAGAAAACATCACCATTAGACTTGACGGCATCTCCATGACAAAACCCATCCATTTTCAATGGCCGTCGTCCAGCCTTTGTCGCTTGCCGTCCACCTAATG
The DNA here is from genome assembly GCA_026229545.1 of Pistacia atlantica. Classification (NCBI taxonomy): domain Eukaryota; kingdom Viridiplantae; phylum Streptophyta; class Magnoliopsida; order Sapindales; family Anacardiaceae; genus Pistacia; species Pistacia atlantica. The sequence continues at coordinate 587,247 of CM047904.1, forward strand.
TTCACGCCACCGCCAGACTTTTTTCTTGATTCCAGTTAGTTCCGACGCCAATGGAACTCCCTAGCACCACCATCAGATTCGTCGGCACCTATACATCAAAAGCCCCATGATTCCAAACCTCGATTGGCCATCGATCATCGCTGCAGCCACCATCACTAGTCTCTTCGCGCAACAGGGGTGTTTTGGACATATTTCAAACCTTAAGGGAGTATTATAGGGGTGTTTATGATGAATTTCAAACATTTAGGGACTAATAGAATTTTACAGAATACGGTCCAACCGACCAATCCAACCGGTCAAACAGAAAACCGGACCTTTGAACGGGTCATAGTCCGATCCGGTTTTCAGAACATTGCTTGTCACAGTGCTAAGATGAACATGACCATCATTGTTAGGCGCAACTACCTTCATTTTGTGAAGAAGTATCAGAGGTAACAACCATTTTATTGAGCTCACTTCTCTCTTATATTAAGGCTCTTTGGCTTGCCCTTTCATATACAATAAGTCAATAATACTGTCCTCTGTGGTATTCTTTAGGTATTTTTTATAGTTGATATAAAACAAGTATCCTCCCTTGTAAATAACTGAATTGTGGCCCTAATAGAGGGTTTTGAATTAACTTTCTGTCATGTTTTACCGTTAGCAATTTTACCCTGTCCTGTCTGATGGCAGAGTAGTAACAGGAATCTCAGATTTATTCATACGGTTGGAATTAATGACATTGTCTTTTTAATAGTAATGTTGAAGATCTATGTTCTTAATTGAATGACAAAAGGTTGGTTTCTGGACTTGAAATGGGAAAATAGTAAACTCTATTTTCGATTAACAATAACAAGGCCCGTGTGTTCAACTAGGTGTTAACGAGTCCTTTCTTAGTACAGTTGGTTCAGGGATGTGATTGTTACTTGAGTAATGCTATGCATACTCACAATTTTACTAACCATCTTACAATCCTGGAAAATATAACGGCATAGTACGGGTACCATACGCATAGTACCCGTACTATACCGTTATATTTATCAGGATAGTAAGATGGTTAGTAAGATTGTGAATAAACATAGTTTTATTGTTGTTACTTTATTGAAGTCTATCCGTCCAAATTGTGTTGAAAATGGTAGACTATATTAGAAAATCTTTAATCACAAATACTAAATTGGTGTAATTTTTACACGATTTTACTATTGTATAAAATATTTTACCAAAAAAAATATTTTTTTGAATATTGGGAATAATATGTTTTATTAATTAATAATAATTTTAAAAATTATACTAATTTAATAAAATTAAATAAACATTATATTTAATATAAAAAATAAAATCTGATATAAAATGCCACAAAAAATAAAAATAAAAACAACACAAAAGTAAAATTTCATATTGATAGTAATTTAATTTTTTGAATTAGTACATTTTTCTCACAAATAATCAATTAATGTATTTCGAAAAGCATGGTGAATCGTTATATCCTTGATTTGATGATCTTTCTGATCTATTAGAATACTAAATTGTTATTCTAATTTATATTGTATTTTCTATTAATTTTAGTGTTTTAAAATTAGTGTTAATTTATTTTGAATTATTGAAGTTTAATATTTGCATTGAATGAAGTTTTGTTTTTTATTTTTCATCATTTTTTGAATTATATAATTATTATAAATATTAATGTAAATAATAATCAAATTAATATAAAGACAAATTAAAAAAATTAAAAAACTAAATTGGTGTAGATGAATAGTATTACACCAAATTTGGTATGACACTATTCACACCAAATTTGGTGTGGCTTTTATTGTATGGTAGAAGCAAATTAAATTTGAACACCATTTTGGTGTTTTACACCAATTTAGTGTTTCATTGGAGATACCCTTAACATGACCGGTTGATTGAACCGAGTTTCATTTATGAATTTATGGAGCAAGGATCTTAAATTTGGTGAGGAAAAACTAGGGTACTGATCACTGATGCAAGAATAAGGTAAATCATGCAATTTGCAATTTGGATAAATCATGCAAGAACAACTTGCAAATTGTAGATTAAATATGATTAGCACAGCGTCTATATTAAATAATAATTCATTCAACTCAAATAGTCAAATAAACAAAACATATGAGAGCCTAAAATCTTAGAGAAAAACATAAAAAAGGATAAGATCCTCTTCTTGATCCCATTTTAAATATTGAAAATTTGATGGGAATAATTTTTCGTTAAGAATATTTGATTTGATTTATTTTCTGTTCCTACTTGCTTATTTTATATAAATAATTAATATTCCTCTTTTGATTTGATTCAAGATGATAGAAGAATTTGTATAAAAGGGTAAATCCTATATGTGCAGTAATACTATATTAGGAATCGAGTCCCATTACTCTTTACCTGACATGGCAATCGTATTAAGAATAGGAATCATATTCCTTCTTTCCTTACCTGGAAAATTCCCAATTCCTGTAGGAATAGGACTCCAATGGAGTCCTATTCCTACAGGAATTGGGTCAGGATTGTTTATACATATATATACATATACACATCCCAATATCAAACTATTATTTCTCCAATTTATTTTGTTTCTTGCAGAAGTTGGTTGATTCATCCTCCTCTATTTACTCTCGATATAATCTGTTATTGTTTCTCTTCATCGATACACCATGTATAAAGTAGCCAAAGCTAGTGAATATCTTGCCATTACCGGAAGTGGTATCAGAGATATTAAAATTGCCAAGAAAGGATGGGTCTTTCCCGGCCAATCTTGTGCTATTATCGAGGTCTCACCTGTCAATTATACGTTCCAAGTTCAAGCCATGAGTGCCGAGAAACTCCCCTTTGTCCTCCCGGCCGTCTTCACCATTGGCCCTCGCGTGGATGATGAAGAAAGCTTGCTTAAATATGCCAAACTTATCGCCCCACATGACAAGCACTCTGACCATGTCACCGAGCTTGTTCAGGGTATCATTGAAGGTGAAACTAGAGTCCTTGCCGCTTCCATGACCATGGAACAGGTTTTTAAAGGCACCAAAGAGTTCAAGCAAGAAGTTTTTGAAAAAGTTCAACTTGAACTTAACCAGTTTGGACTTGTAATTTACAACGCTAATGTTAAACAACTGGTTGATGTGCCTGGACATGAGTACTTTTCTTATTTGGGTCAAAAGACACAGATGGAGGCAGCGAATCAAGCTAAAATCGATGTTGCGGAGGCGAAGATGAAAGGAGAAGTTGGAGCAAAGTTGAGACAGGGTCAGACGCTTCAAAACGCGGCGAAGATTGATGCAGAGACGAAGGTGATATCCACCCAAAGGCAAGGACAGGGGAGAAAGGAGGAGATAAAGGTGAAGACTGAAGTTACGGTTTATGAGAACGAAAGAGAGGCTGAGGTGGCAAAGGCTAATGCTGAACTGGCGAAGAAGAAGGCTGCTTGGTCCAAAGAGGCCCAGGTGGCGGAGGTGGAGGCCGCCAAGGCGGTGGCCTTGAGGGACGCTGAATTGCAAGGAGAAGTTGAAAAGATGAATGGCATGACCAGAACTCAGAAACTCAAGGCTGAGCTTTTGAGTAAGGCCAGTGTTGAATATGAAACCAAGGTAATCACGAAATTTTTTGATATATATATGTATATAATTTTCATGAAGAATGGATTATACTTACTTCTTTTGTTATTGCTAGGTGCAAGAAGCAAACTGGGATCTCTACAAGAAACAGAAAGCCGCTGAAGCAGCACTCTTCGAAAAAGAGAAGGAGGCAGAGGCTAAGAAAGCAATGGCCGAGGCAGAATTTTATTCTCGTCAACAAGCCGCTGATGGAGAATTATATGCAAAGCAAAAAGAAGCTGAAGGGCTAGTGGCAGTTGCGCAAGCCCAAGGGCAATACCTGCGCACTCTTTTAGGCGCAGTGGGAGGCAACTATGCGGCCGTGAGGGATTACTTGATGATAACTGGGGGTATGTTCCAAGACATTGCCAGACTTAACGCTCAAGCCGTGCAAGGAATGCAGCCAAAAATCAGCGTTTGGAATAATGGTAGCGATGGATCAGAGGGGGCTGCAGCTGGTGGCTCCGCCATGAAGGAAGTTGCTGGGATTTATCGCATGCTGCCACCCTTGTTCAAGACTGTTCATGAGCAAACTGGAATGCTCCCACCTTCTTGGATGGGCTCTTTGCCTGACTCCACCAACCCTCCCAATAATTAATTAGCTATTATATAGGTTGATTTAGTTTCCCTCTAATAGTTTTAAATGGAATTTTGGTTTTTCTTTTATTATTAATTTGAACTCATAATAGTTGCAATTCCAACTGATTTTTTGTTTCTAGTTTGATTCTTTCCGAATATTCAATTATCTACTTTTTTTTTATATAGATATATAACGATTCTAGTTATTTTAAATTATCTAAATATCTGAATCATATATAAAATATTTGTGTCAATAAATTTTGACATAAAAAATTTGGGACAAATATATCCACCATTCATGTCCTGGGATACTAATGTGTTTTTTGAATATTACTATATATATTATTCAAATTATATAATATGCGTTTAAAGTTATTAAATCATATATGTTACATAATCACAAAATTCATGTGACAATAATAAATTAATGTCTATAATAACGGGAAATAAATTTAGAATCCATATTATATTTATTTATATTTTGAAAGGGCGAATGACTTGTACATACCCAAAGTTTACTGTAATGACAAGTTGGTACCTAAAAGGTTTTGAAACGACAAATAGGTACCTTCCGTCATATTCGGTTAGTGATTTTTGTTTATTAATAGTGAAAAGACTAAAATGCCCTTCAAAGTTTCAATTTTTGTTTTTTATAAATTTAAAAATTTCTAAAAAACCCCCTAGGTTTGCTAATTTAATTAAACACCCCCATATATAAAAAGTTTGTTAAATGACAAAAACACCCCCACCACCCCAATGCCGATTCCGGCCACCATCGCGGAATCGCCAATCAGCTGCGACACGACACGCCTCCCCATCGGATGCGTAGCGTAAATGCCGATGTGGCCTTTTGCCGGTCCATACCGCCTGATCAGCCGCCGTCAAGCGTCAGCGTCTGGCCTTTCCGGCCAGATCCAGTGGACGATCTGGCCGGAAAAGGAAAAGGCCAGATCTCTGCCGAGATCTGGCCGTCGCGCCGTGAGATGGAGTTTTGCGGCGACGGCCGTATCTAGCCGTAGATACGGCCTTTTCTTCTGGCTAGATCAATGACGGATCCTGGCCTATTGGCTGGCGACGATACAGCACGCGTACGTCAGATCCGCGGAGTGCGTGTCGTAACGCAACTTTTACGGCCAGATTCTGGCGGTGGTGGCAGAATCTGGCGACTTGCCGTGGGGGTGTTTTTATTATTTTATAAAACTTTTATATATTGGGGTATTTAGTGAAATTTGTAAACTTAGGGGGTTTTTTGAAATTTTTAAATTTATAAAAAACTAAAATTCAAACTTTTAAGGGTATTTTAGTCTTTTCACTATTAATAAACAGAATAAATAGAAATCACTAACAGCATGACGGAAAATACCTATTTGTATTTCAAAACCTTTGATATTAACTCGTCGTTATGATAAATCTTGCAGATGTATGTCGTTCTCCTATTTTGAAATGGTCAAACCGCGAAGTCGCTATCGAGGGCTGGGAAGGACAAGGTTTTGCTCCCAAA
>CM047904.1:4409464-4438844 GCA_026229545.1 Pistacia atlantica
TGCATTGTATTCACATTAATTGCGTTGGTATTTGGAAGGTCTAAATGAGGGGTTATAAAGGGGGCTCGTGTTTAGTTGTGTATCATCGCAATTTGTTAGTTGACGACGATATGTCTAGTCTTTTGTTAATTGTTTATATGTTATTTTAGTTTGTGAGAATAATATGTTTGTTCTTCACGTGTATCTTGATCGGTGGTTTTTTATTTATGTATGTTTTGGTTGTTGATTACAGGTCAGAGATTCATGAATTGGCATGAAATAAACGTAGGATGTCAGATTGATACTATCAGATGAGTTGTTATTTTGATTTGTTCTTCTGAACTGAAAGTATATGTTCTAAGTATTTTAATGCGAAACTGTAAGTATGTCTCCTAACTATTTTAACGTTTTTTGTTAGATTGAATGATTGTTTTTGTTCGGCCAATTTATTTGAATGATTGATTGTAAGGTAAGTGTGTTCCTTGATATTTTTAACATGAATACTGATTAACTTTTGTTGTTTCCATTTTTTAGGCACTAGTTTTTATACGGATGGATAATTGTTCCTTAACAACAGGGGCGGATCCAGCCACATTTTGGCCCACCCTCAATTTTTTTTTTTAAATGTTAATATGTATAATTTATATAGTTTGGCCCGTCCTAACAAAAATATTAATGGACAAAAGTATTAATGTGTAATTAATTTTTATTTTGGCCCACCCTAGCAAAAATTTCTGGATCCGCTATTGCTTAACAATGTTAGCATTAAGATGAGTTACATTTTGTTATGTTTGTTTTCAGGGAAATGAGGATTTGTGTTTATTCTTTTTTTGGTAGAGTCATTGATTCGATGTGTTTCTTCTGCCGACCGATCGGTATAAAATGTGAATTCGTTGATTTTGTTGATTTCATTTTATACATTGCAGGGAAAAAAGTTGACGTGTTTATACAATGTCCAACGTGTTTCGTACCAAGTTGTGTTTATTAAGTCTTCGGTAAGTTCATTGATTTGGTATGTCTGTCGTTGCAATCGATTAGCGTGAATTATATGCTCACTGATGTTTGCTAATTTTATTTTTCAGCTCACAATTCTGACCTAGTAGTGAGTATTTGTTGTTGGTATGTTCATGTGACGGGCAATTAGTTTTTCCTGTGTTGTTGACGCTGAGTAACATTAAATGTTTATGGTATGTACTTTGTCTAAAGATTAAGCATTGTCTTTTCGGCCATGCTATGTGTTTGTTTCGGCCGATATGTAACCATTTGTTTTGGGACTGGGCTACATGAAGCATTTGTGGATTGGTTTATGTTAACAAGATTCGTGTGGGTGTTGTTTTAGCTTGCTTTGTTCTCAGGTTACACAATCGGACCCCAACTATCATCGAATTGTGATGCTCAGTGCACTGTTGTCATAGGGTGGCAAAATCTGATAGTAGTTGAGGTTTGATTTTGTGATTTATGAATGGAATGTTATTGTATCGGGTTTAGTGATTGTGGATGTGAACGTTTCATGCTGTCAGAGTGTCATGGTTGGTATCGTGGCATGATGGTGATGGTGATTTAGAGATTTGGTTATTCCGAGTTCGGTGTTGTTGGATTGTGATGGTTGTTATTGTGCAAGCTATCTTGCCTACATGAACATTTGCAGTTTGTCATTTGATGAAGTAAAGCTTTGTTGGTTGTAGTCAATATACGATGATTTTGATGTATTCAACTGTATGTGTCTGAATCATCTATGTATTTATTAATACTAAGGCAATAGATCAAATGTGTGTTTTCTGGATCGTGATATCTTATGCTATGAATTACAACAAACAAGTTGCCAAGCAAATCATGCCGCCAAATTGGAATAAAAATGTCGAACTATAATGTTAATAAAAAATAAAGTGGCTTGATTTCTTTTTGAGTATATATCAGCCAAAGTGTCAAACAATAATATTATTAAAAAAATTGAAGCTATTCAATGTCTCTATCAGTTGAAAATTTCAGTATCAATCTATAAACGATAAAGGTTATATCAATCTATAAACGATAAAGGTTATGATTTCCATTGTAATAAACCTTTTGCTGTGTTGTAATTTATTTAGTATATCGGAGGTGTGGTTTTTGAATGATGGTATTTTATGTGGATAAATTGTAATAAACAAAGTGCCAAACTAATCATGCAGCCCGATGGGTTAATACACTTACTTTTTCATTGATATGTTCGGTGTTTTGATGATGTTTGGTGTTCTCATATTTAATGTTGTTGTTAATGGTATTAGTCTCTTGATATCATGTTTTGTAGCTTTACAATTGCTCCTTTTCGATGCAATGGATTTGTGCTATTAATATTTTTATCCAAAATGCATGGGTGCATTGTACTGTTATGTGATACTTTCAACATGATATTACTATTAATGACCACGGTATCAGGATTTTGGTTTTGATTTATGTGTTTGATATCACAATGATGTTTGGTATTCTGATATTTAATGTCGTTCTTAATGTAGTGTTTTTGTTAAATTGTTGAAGAAATTTATGGTATTGTTTATGTCACATAATAGTGTAAGTTTGTATCGAATGCAACTTAAATAAGAATTACACCTGTCCAAGTAAAAAAAATTACAAAAATAAAAAAATCCTAGTCGTTATTTAATTTTGTTATTATTCTTATGTTGTTTATTAAGTGTTATTGAAGTTGATGCAATTTTGTGGATAGATGTTTATCTGAAAGAGATCAATACATTGTATTTGCTATGTATTATGTTTAATGTGAAATTAATATGAAATGTGAGGAGTATTTATGTGGATGTGAGAGGTTTTATACATAACTCTTGCAATTAATGTGTTTGTTATATATACGTAGTTGTTTAAATTGTCGTACACGATTAAGAGAAATAAGTAAAGGTACTGGAAAGTATATCATTAGATCATTGTTCCAAAAAAAAAAAAATTGCTGGTATAATTGAGATATAGGTGCTGTTACAGGTAATATGATACGTTCAATTGTTTTTATCTTTCTATTGTAATGTTGTATATGTTGGATTATGAATTGGTCTATAAAAACTATTAATTTGCATATAATAAAATGGAGTTTAAAATTTCAGTGCCGAACAAAAAATTCAGCATACTATTAAATTGTGATAAGAAATATTTATAGTATGAATTAGATTATAAAATCGAAACATTATGTTATTTATTTATAATTGTGGTACAACGACATTTGCTTTAGTTGTAAACTCTCGGTTGGGAATCTTTATTACTTTTACTTAATTGTATTAAGAATGAATTTCTTTTTGCAGGTAGGTCATAACAATGTCTAATACTTTTCTTAAAGATATTGATGAATCAAGGAATGATTGGATAGTCATTGTCAGAGTATCTAGATTGTGGGAATGTAGGAATTTTAGAATGGGTGATGAACTCATGAGCCTTAACATGATTTTGATTGATGAACATGTATAAAATATAGTCTGAAAATAATTTTAAGACTTTTATTTCCGATTTATACAGCTTTGCTTAAATTTGTGATTTTCACTGGTTTTTTAGAATCAAGTTATTCATGCCTCGATACCAAAGAATAGGATTGCAAAGTCTAAAAATCAGCTTCATGAAGGGTTGATATATTTGATCAGACATATAAAAGTCATACCATCTGCTCCCTCTTACAGACCCGTTGACAGTATATATCGTATACAAATTCTCATGATCATGACCGTACAAGAAATAAAAAAATCGAGAGTTGTTATTCCAAGATATAAATTTGAATTTGCTGGTCTTCGTGATCTTCAAAATAGAAGGAATGATACAAGGTTATTATCAGGTATAGTTAATTTGAATATTTGTGTTTTAAATGTGTGAGAAATATATTTGTACATCAAATGTGATAAATTATATGCAGATGTCATTGGAGTTTTGAATGCAATAGGAGAAATTGAAGAGATCAAGTCGACAAAGACTAAAAAAAAAAGACATTAGATTGCATATGGCAAAGTAAATTCCTTTGTTAATGTTTTTATGTTCTTCTTCCACTTTAAATAATTTACAATAATATTGATTTCAGAGAAGCAGTTGACATTACGTTATGGGGGAAATTTTCTGAAGCAATAGGTGAAGATTTGTAATCAGCAAGTACCAACCCAATTGTCATAATAGTTACTTCAAAAAATGTTAAAGATTTTCAAGGTAATAAAAATATATTACGTGAAGTTAATATATTTTCGATTACTAACTTATGCTCTTTTCCATACAGGAAGATTATATCTCAATACAACTTCGACATCTAGAATTTATATAAATTTAGATATTGGGGAGGTGCATTCTCTACAGAAAGCGTATGTGTTTGAGAAATCGTTTTTTAAAGTAATTTCATGGATATAATTGTATTTAAAATTTTATCTACTCTTTGTTATTTCAGAATGGGAATTTTGCCAGTAATTCAACTTCAAAAAAAGATTCTGAATCAAGTTCTGATTTAGAAGGAAATGTTTGAGAATAGAACATCACTCAAACATGTTACCAATCTTGTGTGGCATGATGTTGATGAGGTACAATATTCATTAAAACGTTAAACTGATTATTGTAACATAGTTTGTGAATAGAAATTACAATTGTATAGGTGATGGATTATACAATTAAGGCCAAGATAATTGAAGTTGATGACAGATATGGTTGGTGTTACAATTCCTACATCTATTGCAAGAAGAAAATCCCTGATATTAATACCTATTTATATTATGAGCAATGCAACAAAGAATCGAAATCTCCTCAGATGAGGTATATCATTGTTTATTTTTTACTATTTATAATTATGTATTGTCAATGCAATAAGAAGTATATTCAATTTTAGACATTTATTTGTAACAATGTTTTGTTAATGTTATAACAAATACAAGGTGGAAATGAGAGTGTCAAATGGAACTGCCAAAGCAACTTTTATATTGTTTGATACTGTAACCCAGAGATTGGTTGGGTTACCATGTTCTCAACTGTTGAACAAACAAGGTAATGATTAGAAGAATATCCCAAAAGTTTTGAAGGACCTGTGTGGACAAATGTTTGTTTTCAAAATCAAGTTGAGAATTATGGATCTGAAGGAAAGATATGAATCTTATACTATCACAAAACTTTTTCCGATTGATGAGAATCTTGAGGATGAATATAACTTACGAGAATTGCAAAAGGTCACCACCTCAAAAAGCCTTCATCACTTTGAGTACGTTGGCATATGATGCACAAGTGCTCAATACATGTTAAGAACTCACGTAATCAAGCAACCTTTTCCAAGATAATTTTATCTAGCTTTTTAATAATTTTTTCATCCATCAGTGGAGAAAGAAGTGGACATTCTATAAGAAGACTATGTGATATGTTGAGGACTTCTAGATTTGGTAGGTCATCCAATATAAGCAATAGGGCATCCTTAACTATCATTGAGCATCTCAAGCTCAAAACCTTCAAATTTGGAAGAAATTTGACTATCGTACAAGCAAAGAGAACATCAAAAGGACCCATGATCTTGAGTTCACTGAAGTTCTGGCAATTTAGGGCTATTTCCTCCATAAGATAAGGCGGGTTTACTATACTAGGCATTGTCAAGGGTTCAAGAGATCTCCTTGTACGAATGGCCTTGCAAATTATATCCTTCTTTATTTTATTCCAAGCTGGCATAATGAGACACCTCAGATGGGGGCACCTGCAAACAACAATATATGGTGTGTTACTTCCCAATTCATTGTACCAAAAAGAAAATTAAAGGTGATGATCATTGATACCAAAGGCAATGTCAAAGACTTAGTCAATAAATAGTGAGAACAAAAAAACAAAATTACCTTTCAACAAGAGGTTTTAAACAGAAACATAAAAAAATTACCTTTTAGTAATATAAGTAAATTGTTCGTCCCCTGCATAAAAATTGAAGTAAAAAATCAAGGTTCTTATTTGTCCCCAACTGAGACTCAACAAAATTTTCAACAAACAAGTCAATGCCTTATCAACGTAAACATATGGCTTTAATGGGATTTTGATAAAATTTGATCTCAACATTGACAAATCAAGAGTTATCCAAAGCAGAGGATCACGACAAGCTGAACGCCATGAATTACAAATGTGAGCAATGCCTAAAGTCAACTACAAAACATCAAAACACAGGAAGATTTCACCAATAAGTTAGTGTCTAGATCCTCTCATCTTCTTACAGCAGAGGCACCCTCTTTCATTAGACCAGTTGCCCAATTATCTCATAGAACTTTCGGAGCATCAGGCACTTGCATAAGATATGCACATAATTCATGTACGATGCAAAAAATATCATCCAATACATTAAGTTATATGAATTTAAAAAGATTTGTATTAATCGAATGTATCAAATACTTAATATACCTACGTAGAGATATAGATGAATGCAAACTGTTTACACTTAAGATAAATTAATACTTAACATTAAATGATTATGAACAAAAAAGTTTATATTCGTTGAATACAATAATCAATTTTTCTCAATAGAATAAACAATGAAGGAACGATATATGATATATATAACAAAATCAAATAATTAATATTGAACAAAATAAAAGTAACATCATTAATTTAGAAAAAATACTAAAAACAAGTTTAAAAAATAACAATGCTAATTCTCATTAATAATTAACAATATAATATCTACCAAATCCAAACACACAGAAAACTGTTCGCTATCCAATATCTACACAAAAACTATATAACCCACTAACACCATAACAACTTTATAATTTCAATATACTTTCACCGACAAAAATGCCACCAAAACAACATGATTCCTTACAAAAGAACAAAAACACAACCCACAAACCTGTTACGATTACCATCACAAATATTGCAACGAATCATTGCAAAGGCAATTCAAAATAACAACATCACTCTTCAAGCAATATGATTAACATAAGTTTTATGAATATCATCATGTTTTGTTAATATGTTGATTTCATTGTTTGGTTAGTCATATAGAAAACCGTATGTCGACTCCCAACAATTGATACAGATTATGTTGAATCGCTTGTGTCTTTAATTCTTAATAGCTTTCTAATACATAAAAACCAAAATACATGTTAGAATGGATATTAAGCTAAACCATATTTTTCACATTTTGTTATTGTTAACTTCTTCATCATACAAGTAATAATATTATGATTACCAACTGTTTGAAACCATTACTTAGAATTTTTTTTAATTTTTTTTATTTTTTTTTATTGTGGATCTTCTGTTTGAAAACCATTATTTAACTTAGAATTTACAGGTGTAAATCTCTAAACCAACAGTCAAACGTAAAGCAAGTCTTACATAGAAGAAACATCTTCAAACAACGACATAAACTACTAACAATTAAGTCAATAACAGCTACAAGGCTTTCAATTCTAAAGATCCTTGCAGAAGCAGAAAATAAGCATGCTTCACTATTGCTTGGAACGCATTTGTTCTTCGTGGAACATGATAGAAACAGAGGTTTACAACTACTTATTGCATCTTGCAAACAAAATAACCAGCAAACAATGTATCAGACCATCGTTGCTCTAATCACTATGCATGACAATAGAGGTGTAAAAATTCTAATGAAATTAGTGAAAGAAACCAATCAATTCCACAAAATGAAAAATTACAGGGAAGTGTTCAAGTCCATGACTCCAACTACAACAATTCTCATTAAAAGGAGAATATTTCGGATTTGCGACAAAGAGAATCAAAATTGTATACATTGGAACAGATCAACGTCACCAGAAAATATTACATGTCCAAGATGTAACGTAGATTACCAAATAGTATGTATGAAATATAATTTTTAGTGAGCTCTTTATATTATTTATTACACATGTAAAAGTATCTCAATAAAAGTGTTTTCTTTATATTCAATTTTATCATTGGATTGTCTACACATGCTTGACAAACATCGATCTAATTATATTATAATGTAAATTAACAAAATCTATAAATAAACATTCCTATTGCACATTGAAAAAAACTTCGATTCTATTACGAACCAATTTAAATCCCATGCCGAATGATAACATCCATTTAAAGCACGACTGTCGAACCATTATTGACTATACAAACGAAATATTATAATATCATCATCACATTTCTGACTTGAATACTTAACAAAATAAGTATTACGTTTGTTATTGTTTCATATCCTCTTATGCAAGAACTTATTGATGTTTCTTCGATCAACGTGTTTACTTAGTCCTAGACATTTATTTGTTTTCTCAAAGAACCTTTGGTATTCTCAAAACCAGATTCAGATAACAATATTGACTCCTATTAATAATAAATATCAATCTAAATATATTATAATCTTAATTAAAAAAAAAAAAAACTAGAAATAACCATTTCTATTACACATTTAAAAAAACTTTTGTACCATTATTGATCAAACAAGATCAAAGTCAAACTATATGCATGTTTCATAATCATATTACCGAACCACAATTAAAAAATTAATAAATATATTGTGACATCGTCATATCACCTCTGACTTTGATCACATTGTTTGTTTATCATATTAACTCAACATCTTGCCGAACTATGATTAACTACCTAACAAATATGCTGTACACTTAATAAAATATTTATTACGGTTTTCTTTAATATTGTATAGATAGTCTACTAACGTTTCGTATTACCTTATCCAAATAATTATTAACACGTTTCGATCGACACGTTTATTTAGTACTAGTTGTCTGCTCCTATTCCACCTTTTCGTATCCTATTCTCCTATAAATATTGCTCTGACATCAATCACCCATTTAACTTTCTTCAGATACTATACACTGTAATTGTTCATTTCTTCTCCAAAACTTAATTCGAAAATCGCTAACAAAACATCACAACTAGAAGAATCTGCAACGAATTCCAGCAATGACCTCAACAACAATAATTCTCCACCGAGGCAACCAGAAGGTATAAATGTTCCACATCTTTTGTATCCTAAATTACAAAATCGCAAACAAAACCATGATACATATTTGCGGGAATATAAAAACCACTAAAATTTTTTTTTTTGATATGTCGAGAGTTCATCTGATAATTATATTTATACATTCATGTTACCGTTTCCATATATTTATAAAATTTGATTGTATATTGTTTTTGCAATTGTTTTAGACATTTTTTAGGGAATGCCGAAATTGAGGGAGATTTTCAAAAAAGTTGAGAACAATCTGGATGATCTACATACTGCACGAGACAAATTCAGAGAAGTCATTGACCAAATGTTACAAATCATGAAATCTGCCATGTATATTATTTATAACCTAAACAAAAGAGAGTATGCATATGCACTAAAGGAACTAAACAACTATAAGAAAAATAGAAAATAAAGTCTATATCATCCAAACCCACTTCACAGTATGAAAATGCAATGTACTTATTTCTTTTATAATAAAAGTGTTATTCTCTATATTCAATTTTGTCTTGATCTTAGTGTTACTCATTAATTGATTGAAAATTGCTCTCCATGATAACACCTTAGTTTTGATTTAATTCTTCCATGTTCGCACATTGGATGAGTACTAATAATAATTATATAAGTACATTACATAGATAAATCATCTTGACTGGAAAAAATCCTACATTGTGAGAAAAAAATTTACCAATCATGTCAAACGTGAAAATGAACTCAATATAAATTTTAAGTTCAAATAATTGATCTTCATAATATTAATTGATGTTAATAATTATAAAGGTACAATTATTAATTTTATGTTAATACAACTCTGTACATATATAGAAGTTATATATACTCTAAAACTTGTATAATCTAGCAATTATCATCTCTTAATCTAATTACTTTATTCTGTTAAAATAAATTTGTTTACAACCTCATGTAACATGTTAAGATAAATCATTGTTTTTTTTTTATCAACCAAATTAAATTTGATTTGTTATGTGATAACATCAATACACTAAACCCTAAACCATTATTCACGATCCAAGCAATATATTATAATATCATCATGACGTTTCTTACTTGAATACTTAACAAAATATTTATTACGTTTACTACCGTTTCATATCCTCTTATCCAAAAAGTTGTTTTTTCAATCAATATGTTTACTAATTACTAGACATTTATTGGTTTTCCCAAAGCACCTTTTGTATTCTCAAAAAACAAATAAATACTTTTAGATTTTAAATAAATAATTTACATAACATTAAAGTGATACGAACTTAAACCACTCATGCAAGTTGAGAGGACTACCTGAATATTATGTGGTCTAATTGTAGAATCAATGTTATTTTTCCAATTTATTCTTCTCATCCTTTCTATTAAACTCATGCCAGTTAGATCTTATCCTTCTTAAACAACCGTGTTTATTTATTATAACATCTTTATTCATGTTCCATCTGTTTCTTTTGTATTCCTAATAAAATAGAACACATGTATCAATAACATCAATACCCTTCTCATTATATTGTTTGATTGATGTGATTGATATTTTGATGATATCTCGTGTTGTACTATGTACATACTAATCAAATATCTAAAATATTTAATATACCTATATAGAAATTAACATGAATGCGAATCGTTTACATTTAAATATAAGTAAGACTTGACATTAAGTGATTAATACAATCATCATTAATTTACAAAACTATTAAAAACCAAATTCAGATAAGAATGCTAACTGTTGGAGTTGTCGACTATTTCAACATTAATGGGTAACGCAAACGCATTTGGGGGTCCCGCTGAGCAGGCGGGGGTTGCGGGGGTAGCGCCCCCGAGCTCATAGGCGGTTTTGGGCTTTTCCATGTATAACCACTGTAGGATTTCTTTTAAGTTACTAATTCCTTATTGGGTTGGGCTTAGGAATAGGAATCCTTGTAAAACTAGGTTTAGTCTCTTAAACCTAGTATATAAACATTCTTTTATCTTGTTATGGAGATGATAGCAAATCATAGGGCAATTCATTCATTGTAAACGAGAGAGGTGAGGCATATTGCAATAATATTGACTCAGATAGACGTAACCCACATTGAGTGAACCAGGGTAAATCGCGCATGTTATTTTCTTTGTTTACTGTTTGATTTGTTTTACTATTATATTTTTGTTCGTATTGTTGCCTCTATTTCGTTCAATTGGTATTAGAGCTAGGTTTTGTTAGATTGTGATTTAGAGATGGCGGGATCAAAGGTTGAGATTGAGAAGTTCGACGGCAAATGCTTCGAGCTTTGGAAACTGTGGATGGAGGATCTACTCATTGATAGGGATATGTGGGGTGCAATTGTGAATGATAGGCTGATAGTCGAGACTGCCATTGTTACGACGAGTGAAACGTTTGGAATTGCATTGTCAAGTACGCTTGGGTCTAAACTTGCAACGCCACCTGAAGGAGAATTATCAACAACTGATCATGCTGCACTTGCTGAATGGGACAAGATGGATAGGAAAGCCAGAGGTTTGATTCGCATCTGTCTTGAGGACTCTGTTCTAACGAATGTGATGGATCAAGATACGGCTAAGGGTTTATGGCAGAAGCTGGAAAATATGTATCTGAGTAAGTCTTTGGTGAACGTGTTATTCCGTCGCAAGAAACTCTACAATCTCTGTATGCATGATGGGGATTCTCTTGCTGCACATCTGGATGAGTTTAATACTCTGGTGAATCAAATGCTGGTTATGGATGTACAACTCACCGAATATGAGAAAGTGGTAACATTGTTATGCTCGCTGCCTAATACGTGGGACAACCTGATTGTTGCGATAAGTGGTGGAGGATTGACACAGATGTCGTGGGAATCTGTATGTTCTACATTGTTGGCAGAGGATATGCGGCGAAGAGGTTCAGAGGGTTCGTCTAGGGATGCTTTAACTGCTAGAGGACTAAACCTTGATATGAATTCTAATAAGTCTGGCGATAGGGGAAAGTCGCGAGGTAGATCTAAGAGCAAGGATAAAAGTAAGATTAAATGCTAGAGATGTCAGGAATTTAGGCATTTTAAGAAAGACTGTAGAAACAAACCGGTGAAGGGGAAGGAAGCTAAAACTTCGTACAAACGGGAATCAAATGGTGATATGTATGTGGCTGCTGCATGTATGGCTGGATCAGACCAATCAGTCTGGTATGTTGATACTGGTGCATCATTCCATACGACACCTCACAAGGAATGGTTTTGTGAGTATGAGACATACAATGGAGGAAATGTTCTGTTAGGAGATGATACTTCTGTGAAGATTATTGGCCGCGAGAAAATCAGGCTGAGGTTGCATGATGGTTCAGTGAGGACGCTCCCTCAAGTGATGCACATCCCTGGTATGAATAGAAATCTGCTCTCTGTTGGAACAATGGCTTACGCAGGTATAGTATTCAATTGTGACAAAACATCCTGTAAGATGACTCGGGGATCTATGGTTATTGCACGAGGAGTTCGACATGGTACACTATACAGGCTGCATGCATCAGTTGTAAGAAATTCCTCTTTGGGTGGTTATGTTTAGGAAAAGGAGGCTGAAAAAGAAATTGATTCTACAACATTGTGGCATCAGCGAATAGGGCACATTGGAGAGACGGCTTTGTCTACTTTAGTGACTCAGAATATGGCTGAAGGTATTCCTAACTGTTCCATGAGTTTTGGGTTTTGTGAGGAATGTTTACAAGGCAAGCAGAATCGAGTTAGTTTTCAATCGACAGGCACGAGAGCAATAAAAATACTGGAGTTAATTCACAGTGACATTTTTTGGCCCACTTCAGTGGAATCTGTTGGTAAATCCAGATATTATGTATCTTTCATTGATGATTTTTCTAGATACTATTGGGTTTATTTCATGCGCAGCAAGTCTGAGGCTTTTGAGAAATTTCGAGAATTTAAAGCCTTAGTTGAGAATCAATTTGACAGGAAGATTAAAGCTTTGCAAACTGATAATGGCGGTGAGTTTTGCTCTAGTAAGTTTGAGCAATTTTGTGCGACACACGGAATTGCAAGGCAGAAAACTACACCTTACATGCCTCAACAAAATGGAGTGGCTGAACGTCTCAATCGGTCACTGTTAGAGAAGGCTAGATGTTTGCTGAATACGGCATATTTGGGGTCTGAATTTTGGGCTGAAGCTACCGCAATGGCTTGTTATTTGAAGAATCGGTCTCCCACTTCTTCTATTAAAGACATGACGCCGTATGAAGCTTTGTATGGTAAGAAACCTAATCTGTCTTTTATTTGAGTTTTTGGTTGTGATGCGTATGTGCATGTACCAAAGGAGAAGAGAAGCAAGCTTGACAGTAAATCTGAGAAGTGCAAGTTTATGGGGTTTAAGGATGGCATCAAGGGATACAAGTTGTGGAATCCTGTGAGTAGAAGCATTATCTACAGCAAAGATGTAATCTTTAGAGAGGTAAAACAACGTGTGGGAACTCCTAAAGATCTTGAGCAATCAAAGAAAATTCAGTTTGATGTGACTACAGTAGAGCAAGAGAAGGAGATGACTCCTAATGTTGCTGCAGAGACTGAAAATTTAGAGTCTATAGAATCTGACCATGAAGATAAACTTGATAGTGTAGCTGATGAGGGTTTTGTGGATGATTTAGAGGATGATTCTGATGATGAAGTTGTGGTGCCATTAACTTTGAGGAGATCTACAAGAGTTAGAAAGGCACCAGTTCGTTTCTCTCTAAGTGCCTTGAGTGGATTACATGCTTTGAATGTGATTGGTGATGAACCTAGGAATGTAAATAAAGCAAGAGCCATGGAAGATGCAGATCTGTGGGAGGTTGCGATGAATGATGAGATGTAGTCACTGGACAAGAATAGTACATGGATCCTATGTAAATTGTCTAAGGATAGAAAGGCAATTGGTTGCAAGTGGGTGTTCAAAAGAAAGTTACAGGCAGATGGGACAATTGCAAAGTATAAGGCAAGGCTCGTTCCAAAGAGATTCTCGCAGATTGAGGGTGTTGATTATGGTGAGATTTTCTCTCCTGTGGCCAAGTGTAATATCTCTTTTATACTAGAATACTCATAGAAATATATGTAATAAAACTCATATATTGTAGTAAAAGTAGATGGGCCCAAAAATTTTCTTTTATTACATATAAACATTCTTTATACAAGATAGAGCATCATTTACAAAAAGTCATAAAAAACAGTAGACAGTATAACTATTGCTTCTCGCTTGTCGACGCCGATCCAACCGCGTCCTCACCTAGATCCTGTAAACATAAAGAAAACAACGGGGTGAGCACAAAATAATGCTCAGTAAGTAAGTCCTTTACTCGTCTGTCTCCGTAACTCTTTCTCTTAATTCTTTCCTTACACTCTTCTCATGTCATTTATTTTCTCTTTTTGTTTCTCTTTCTCATAACTCTTTCCTATTAACTTTCTGTTGTAGGTCACGGCCTCCTCTTACCGGAGGTACGGCTGGGTACTCATCCCACTCTTCATGACCCTACTCATTCTCTCTCTTTATTCTCTCTCATGTTTGCTCATTCTTTCTCACTTGAATGTCACGGCCTCATCTTACCGGAGGCACGGCCGGGTGGAGTTCACGAAGCGCCAACCCACTTTTCATGACTTCTACTCATTCTCTATCGATCGGACTCGGTTATGCATGGATTCGGAACCCTTGGCCATGTGAGTGTATTCTTTCTCTCTCTGAATATCACGGCCCCATCTAACCGGAAGCACGGCTGGAATCCGACGTTCCACTTTGCGTGACTTCATTCATCACTCACGGGTTCCCCATCACACAACCTACTCTATTCTCTTATTTAGTACTACTCTATCTTTTATTCTCTAGTGCTAAATCTCTCTCTCTCTTTACTCTTAGAGTGTTCTCATTCTCTTTACTCCTAAAGTAGCTTATTCTCCAAATTCTCTATTCTTTCTCAAGCTACTTCTTAATGCATAATTAATGCATATGGATGGTTCATGCTCATTAATGCACTCATGAAATGCAATGATGCCATGTAGCAATAATTAAGGTTCTCTACTCTTACTTATACTTCTTTTAGGCATTTCATCAAACAACTCATGTGCATAGAAAAACTCTACTTTATCTATAACTCTACTCTTTTCTTTAACCATCCAAAATTGGAGAAAACTCCCTCATATACTATAAATTCCTATCAAGGAAAACACTCCCACAAAGATTCATACAAAACTCTTCCAACTTCAATCAAATTCAACTCATCATCATGCAATCTCAACACTTCTCATAACTCAAGTATATTCAATAACAACATAGATAAAAACTCATAACATCTCAATCTCTCAACAAGCATAATACTTACATGCATAAAGAAATCTCTACTCAAAAGATGTCTTAAACCTTAACTTGAGTTGGATTTACTTACCTTGTGATGGAGAGATTTTACTAACACTTCTCCTTTCCTTTGATAGCTTGTCTCTTCTCTACAACTTTAAACAATACTACCATAAGACTTCAATATATATATAAGCAAAACTTCACATCTAAAGCAAGAATCCTTACCTTAGGATGCCTTAGAGTAACTTTCTACCCCAAACTACTCAAAAAACCCTTTAAAATCCTTAAAGATTGAAAGAAGAGTTTAGAGGAAGTGGTGAATGGGAATGGCGGTGGAGAAGAAGAATGAAGGGTTTACTAAGCTTAACCCATTTTTAGCTTATAATTTACACATGCATTCCCATTTTACCCTTGCTCTTTCTTAGAAATTCCAACTTTGTCCTTTAAGTCTTTGCACTCACACCCCCAACTCTAACACATTCTCCATGAAATTTTCTTGCAATTCACTCCCCACTTTTCCTGCTAATTAGGGGTAGAAAGGTCATTTTGCCCCTATGGAAAAATATCTAGAAACTTCATTACACATTTCAGCCAGCCCGTCGTCGCGGCGAAGCTTTTTCCGTCGCTGTGGCGAAGAATTATAGAGCCTATGTCGCCGCCACGAAGACTATTCTTCGCCTGGGCGAAGACTGAAATTCAAAATTCGTCAAGTCTTAACCAATTTCAGGGCAAACACTCAACCAAACCAACACATACATTCAACCAAGGGCCAACCAACGGGCGAAGACTGAAATTCAAAATTCGCCAAGTCTTAACCAATTTCAGGGAAAACACTCAACCAAACCAACACATACATTCAACCAAGGGCCAACCAACCAAAAATAACAACATACAAACTCAATTAAGTGCAAATCAATAAACATTTAAGTAATACAACAAATCTTAGCTAAGTACCTCAAGTGGGGCATTACACCAAGTTAACATCAATCAGGTATGTTCTATCTATTGTTGTTGCGTATGATCTTGAAATTGAGCAACTTGATGTAAAGACGACATTCTTACATGGAGATTTAGAGGAGGAAATTTACATGAGGCAACCTGAGGGGTTTGTATGTAAAGGGAAGGAAGACTTGGTGTGTAGGTTGAGGAAGTTTTTGTATGGGCTTAAACAATCACTAAGGATGTGGTACCAAAAGTTCGACTCCTATGTTCTTCAGCATGGTTTTAGCTGCAGCAACGTGGATCACTATGTGTACATAAAAAGGTTAGAAAATGTCTTTGTTATTTTAACCTTATATGTAGATGATATGTTGCTGATAGGGAATAGCAAGGAGTTGATAAATTCTGTGAAGGGTTTGTTGGCTGCACAATTTGACATGAAGGATCTTAGGGCTGCAAATTTTATTTTGGGTATGCAAATTACTAGAGATCGTCAGAGTTGTAAATTGTGCTTAGGGTAGAGAAAGTACATTGAGGAGGTGTTGAAGAAATTTAACATGGTAGACTGCAAACCTGTGAAGACTCCTATGACTTTGGGAGTGAAATTGTCTACTGATCAGTGTCCTATGTCTGAGGAAGATGCTGAAGAAATGACACATGTGCTGTATGCGAGTGTTGTAGGTAGTTTGATGTATGCCATGGTGTGCACGTGACCTGATATTGCACAAGCAGTGGGAGTTTTGAGTCATTTTATGTCAAATCCTGGTAAGGAGCATTGGAGTGCTGTAAAGAGGGTTCTTAGATATCTGCGTGGGACCTCGGATTTATCATTATGTTATGGGGGCATGGCAACTGGGGATGAGCTAGATGTGATAGGTTTTGTGGATGCTAATTGGGAGGGTGATCTCGATAGTAGGCATTCCACAAGTGAGTATGTATTCTCTTTATTTGGTGATGCTGTTTGTTGAATGAGTAAAAGGCAAAGTATTGTGGCTTTATCATCGACCGAGGCAAAATACATGGCATTGACACATGCTGGCAAGGAAGCTATGTGGCTTCGAAGATTGAGTTTAGAGCTTGGTTTCAAGCTTGATGTTGTTAAGATTGGGTGTGACAATCAAGGGGCTATTTACTTAGCCAAGAATCCTGCCTTTCATTCGCGATCAAAACACATTGACATACAATACCATTTCATCAGGCAAAAGGTGGAGGAAAAATTGGTGTTGTTAGAGAAGGTTGATACACTTGTTAATGCTGTAGATTTTCTTACCAAGGCTATGAGCTTAGCAAAGTTTACATGGTGTGTTGATGAGGTAGGCCTTCATTGTGTGAAGTATTTGCCAAGTGGGAGAATGTTGGAGTTGTCGACTACTTCAGCATTAATGGGTAACGCAGACGCATTCGGGGGTCCCGATGTAGGATTTCTTTTAAGTTACTAATTCCTTATTGAGTTGGGCTTAGGAATAGGAATCCTTGTAAAACTAGGTTTAGTCTCTTAAACCTAGTATATAAACATTATTTTCTCTTGTTATGGAGACGATAGCAAATCATAGGATAATTCATTCATTGTAAATGAGAGAGGTGAGGCATATTGCAATAATATTGACTCAGCTGGACGTAGCCCACATTGGGTGAACCAGGGTAAATCGCGCGTGTTATTTTCTTTGTTTACTGTTTGATTTGTTTTACTGTTATATTTTTGTTCCTGTTGTTGCCTCTATTTCGTTCACTAACTCCTATTAATAATAAATAGAACATTATCTAAGCAGTTTAAATACCAAAGAAAGAAGAAAAAAAATTGTTCTCTACCCACATGCGAACTATATAAACCATAGATACCATATCAACAACATAATTTCCATATACTTGCACCCAAAAAATAGCACCAAGAGATCATGATTCCTTTCAAATTAACAAAAAAACAACCCACATGTCTGTTACAATTACCATTAGAAATTCTATAACGAATCATTGTAAAAGCAACCAACAAAGATCACACCGATTTACAAGCAATACGGTTAACGTAAGTTTTACTAAAACCATCGTATTTCATTAATCTATTGATTTCATTATTTTCTGACTCACACAAAAAATAATATTATACAAAATGGTTAAATATACAATTAATAACGATAAGATAGTTGTTTGTTCCACAACAATCTTATAACAATAACAGTTAACCATAAAAATGACTCTACCGAACCATGTGTATCTTTAGTTGTTAATAGTTTTTTGATAAACAAAAAACAAAATGCAATTTGGGACCCATATTTAAGTGAGTCATATTTGGTACACGTATTTATTCTTAATTGCTTAATCATAAGGTAATGTTTCCCAACTGTGGATTTTTTTTTTTTTTTTAACTATTATGAATCTTGTGCTTCAAAACCATTACTTACCATACAATTTACAGGTGCAAATCTCTGAACAAACAAGCAAACATAAAAAAAATATTACAAAGAATGGACATTTTGAAACAACGACACAAACTACCAACAATAACAACAGCGGGACTTTCAATTATGAAGACAATTGCCAAAGCAAAAAATAAATAAGCTTTGCTATTGTTGGGAATACATTTGTTCTTCATCGAACATCTTACATATATGAGATTAAAACTACTGATTGCAGTTTGCCAAAAATATAACATGCAAGCAATATATCACACTGTCGTTGCTCTGCTTACTGTATATGACAACAGAAGTTTACAAATTCTAATGAAATTAGTAAAACTACCAAATCATTTCTACAAACTGGAATATTGCAAGAAAGAATTCAAGTCCTTGACTCCAATTGCAACAATTCTCATTAAAAGACGAATATTTGGGACTTGCAACAAGAAGAATCAAAATTGTATACACTGGGATAAATCAACGTCACTAGAAAATATCACATGTCATAGATGTAACGTGGATTACCAAATAGTCTAGATGAAATTTAATTTTTAGTCACTTTTGTAAGTAATTTCTTGCACATGTACATATTTAAATGCTTTTTAGTTTAATCTGAAAATAAAAGTTAAAACTCACTCAATTATCAACGATTAAATATTTAATAACTTATAAAGAGAAATTCATCACAAGATTACAATGATAAAAAAAAAAAAGGTAAACAATATTTAATAAAACTATTAAACACCAATGATTATGACAATTTCAAATAATTAAACATGTTCGAAAAACAACAATCTAAATAATGTTCCTATAACATATAAAAATAAATTTCTATTCCATTATTCATTAGATTGAATTCTATGCCGAACCACAACATATTTTAGAAACCCGCCTACTAAACCATTGTTAACTATTTATTATGCTCTCCTTTAATGCACCACAAACGGTTTTGCTACAAGTTGTCAAGACTTTTTTAATCAAAATGTCTGTCTATTGTTAGATGCCTATTAATTTTCCTAGAGCAACTTTCATATTGAGTGATACAGTACCCCAAAAATTGTTCAAACATTATGTTAAAAAATTGAACATATATAACAAACATCAATCTAAATATATTATAATCTTAATTTAAAAAAAAAAAAAAAACTAGAAATAACCATTTCTATTACACATTTAAAAAAAAAAAATTGTACCATTATTGATCAAACAAGATCAAAGTCAAACTATATGCATGTTTCATAACCATATTATCAAACCACAATTAAAAAATTAATAAATATATTGTGACATCATCATATCATATCATCTCTGACTTTAATACTTGACAAAATATTTATTGTCCATCATTTAAAAATGTATCAATAAGATTTTATTATTAGTAAATCACATTGTTTCTTTATCATAATAACTCAACATCTTGTCGAATCATCATTAACTACCTAACCAATATGCCGCACACTTAACAAAATATTTATTACGATTTTCTTTAATATTGTACAGATAGTCTACTAACGTTTCGTATTATTTTCTTTAATATTGTACATATAGTCTACTAACATTTCGTATTACCTTTTCCAAACAATTATTAACCCTTTTTCGATCAACACGTTTATTTATTACCAGATGTATATTCATATTCCACCTTTTCGTATCCTATTCTCCTACAAATATTGCTTTGACATCAATCACCCATTTAACTTTCTTCAGATACTATACACTGTAATTGTTCATTTCTTCTCCAAAACTTAATTCGAAAATCGCTAACAAAACATCACAACCAAAAGAATCTGCAAAGAATTCTAGCAATGACCTCAACAACAATAATTCTCCACCGAGGCAACCAGAAGGTATAAATGTTTCACATCTTTTGTATCCTAAATTACAAAATCGCAAACAAAACCATGATACATATTTGCGGGAATATAAAAACCACAAAAAAAAATTTTTTTGATATGTCGAGAGTTCATCTGATAATTATATTTATACATTCATGTTACCGTTTCCATATATTTATAAATTTTGATTGTATATTGTTTCTGCAATTGGTTTAGACATTTCTCAGGGAATGCCGGAATTGAGGGAGATTTTCAAAAAAGTTGAGAGCAATCTGGATGATTTACATATTGCAAGAGACAAATTCGCAGAAGTCATTGATCGGCTATTATAAATCATGGAATCTGCCATGGATATTATTTATAACGTAAACAAACGAGAGTATGTATATGCACTAGAGGAACTGAACAACTATAAGAAAAATAGAAAATAAAGTTTATATCGTCCAAACCCACTTCATAGTATAAAAAAAAACGATGTACTTAGTTCTTTTATAATAAAAATATTATTCTCTATATTCAATTTTATCTTGATTTTGGTGTTGCTCATTAATTGATTGAAATTTTTTCTCCATCATAACATGTTATTTTTTATTTAATTCTTCCATCTTCACACATTGGATGAGTACTAACAATAATTATATAAGTACATCACATAGACATTCCAAAAATCTAACCATTTTTAAGAAAAAAACGTATAAAGATGAAAATTAGTCTGTTTTCAAACTTTAGCTGGAAAGAACCTTATACTGTGAGAAAAACAATCAATATCAATCCTGAAAATGAACTCAATATAAATTTTAAGTTCAAATAATTGATCTTCATAGTATTAATTGATATTAATAATTATAAAGGTACAATTATTAATTTTATGTTAACATAACTTTGTACATATATAGAAGTTATATTTACTCTAAAACTTGTATAATCTAACAGTTATCATCTCTTAATCTAATTACTTTATTCTGTTTTACAACCTGTTCCAAAAATATTAAATAAACATACACACGCAATGCGCGGGCCCCATATCTAGTATATATATAAAGTTGAATATCCATACAGGTTGTTCGCCATGTGGCACATTTTGGAACTCATATAATTGTTCCATTTTGACACATAAGATTTGTAGTTGCCATGTGGTTGAATTTTATTGGTGATGATGTAGAGAGATAATAATTGATGCATTGGTATTCTAAATCCAAAGGTAAAAGCATACATATTTGAGTGACATGTAGGAAACTTTTTTTTTTTTTAAGCTTTAAAATTGCTTTATTTTGGAGCTCTAAAATTGCTCTCTCTTGACACATTGGATGTGTGGTTTAATGAGATATTTTTAGCTCTAAGATTCATAAATACCCGTGTGGGTTGTTCGTCATGCGGCACATTTTGGAAACTCTAGAATTGCTCCATTTTGACACATTGGAGTGACAAGCCAATCAAATTGCTCTATCTTGACACGTTGGATTGATATTTGTTGCTTCATTTATAATTATTAATTAATTAATTAAAAAAATAGAATATGTAATAGTAATAATAATAATAATATAGGGGCATTGCATTAGCATTCTAAAGGTCTAACCATAATGACACCTTAGATTTGTGACTGTCATGTGACTGAATTTTATTGGTGATGATGTAGACAATATTAATTGTTGCATTGGTATTCCAAAGTCTAAATAAATAGACATAAAAATTGGATTACATAGATACATTGCATTGGTTGTATTAATAATTATTAATTATATAGGTGCATTGCATTGACATCTAAAGGTCTAACCATAATGACACCTTAGATTTGTGATTGTCATGTGGTTGAATTTTATTAGTGATGATGTAGACAATATTAATTGCTACATTGGTATTCCAAAATCTAAATAAATAGACATAAAGATTGCATTAGATAGGTGCACTGCATTGGTAGTAAAAGCATACCTGTTTATTAATAATTATATAGGTGCATTGTATTGACATTGCAAACTTTTCTTCGTATTCAATTCGTATTTAATTGTGTTGGCATTCGAAAGGTCTAAATAAGGGGTTATAAAATGAGCGTATGTTCAATTGTGTATTATCGCAATATGTTAGTTGGTGTCAACAATGTGTCAGGTCTTTTGTTAATTGTTTATAGGTCATGTTAGTTTGTGTCAATAATACGTCTTTTCTTCATGATTATGTTAATCAATGATTTTTTTTATTTTTTATGTCTTTGTTGTTGTTTACAGGTCAAAGATTCATGAATTGGCATGGAATAAATGAAGGATGTTTGATTGACATTGTCAAATGAGTTTTTATTTTTATTCGTTCTTCTAAACTGTAAGTATATCTTCTAACTAGGGGTATTAAAAAAAATGTAAAAACCGAACCGAACCGAAAAAACGGTTCGGTTACGGTTCAAAAAATTCAAAAAACTGAATTTTCTGTTCGGTTACCGGTTCGGAAGAAATGAGAAACGGTTAACCGAAAACCGGTTTTCTAAACCGGTTTAACCTAAACTAAAATAAATCTCTAATTCACTCAATCTAAAATCCCAAACCAAATTTTTTCTCTTAATTCCCAATGTATTGTCTATATTTACAATGAAATTTAGAACAAAATTAAAAAAAAAAAGTTTTATAAAAAAAAAGGGAAAACCGGTTAACTGCTTTTTTTAAAACGGTTAACCGGTTTTTTAGTTAACCGAAAAACCGTTTTTCCCTAAAACCGGTTCGATTTTGGTTCGGGAATTTTTTCGAACCGAAAATCCGGTTCGATTTAGAAAGCCGGTTAACCGCTTTTGAACACCCCTACTTCTAACTATTTTAATCTGAAATTGTAAGTACATCTCCTAACTATTTTAACGGTTATTATTTGGTTGAATGATTGTTTTTGTTCAGTCAATCTATTTGAATAATTAATTGTGTTAGTCCTGCCGAACGGTAAGTGTATTCCTTAACAATTTTAATATAAAGATTAATTAACTTTTGTTGATTTCATTTTCAGGTAATAGTTGTTATACAAATGAATAATTGTTCCTTAACATAAAGATCGATTAAATTTTGTTATGTTTGTTTTCAAGGAAATGTTCATGTACTTTACTAAGATCAAATCGAGGATAATCCTATTGTCAACCGAACTGTGAGTATGTGTCATACCTATATTAGTAGAAACAGTTTATTTGTATTGAATATGTTTTCTATAAAAAAACATTCATATATTTTAATTTGTTATATGAATGATTAATTGTTTATGTCCTGCTAATGTGCGAGTATATATGTTAAATGAATTAATTTTGGCTGATTCTGTTTTCCAATTAATAGTTGTTATTTGAAATATTTCTTATCAGTCTTAATATGATAATGCCTAAAGTTTGGGTCAAGTAAACCATTCATTTTATCATCACTCGCACTTCAATTTCCACTGAACAATCAGTAGTAAATTGACATTAACTTGCACAATAAAAATCCAATTGATAGGAGAATTGAATCTTTAGAAACTAAGCAGACAGTGCTTTGATTTGATATATTATACGATTAATTTGGATAACTATAGCCCCACTGTCGAACAATTCATTTCATCATCACATACATTTCGGTTTCCACTGAACAGTCAGTAATAAATTGACCATAACTTACTCAATAAAAATTCAAAAAATGAAAAGTTTGCATCTTGAGAAACTAGACAGACGGAGCTTTAAATTGATATATTATACACTTAATTTAAATAACTGTAGCCCTACTTCCAAACCATTCCTTTTATCATCACACATATTTCGATTTTCCCTATTTCTTGATTTTGACTGAATAATCAGTAGTAAATTAGTCATAACTTGCACAATAAAAAACCAATTGATAAGCGCTTTAAATCTTTGAACACTAGATAGGGCTTTAATTTAATATATTATATTCTTAATTTGGATAACTGTAGCCCTACTTCCGAACCATTCCTTTTATCATCACACATATTTCAGTTTCTACTGAACAGTCAATAGTAAATTGACCATAACTTGCTCAATAAAACTCCAATTGATGAGAGGTTTAAATCTTTAGAAACTAGACATACAGGGATTTAATTTGGTATATTATACTCTTAATTTGGATAGCTGTAGCCCTACTTTCGAACCCTTCCTTTTATCTTTACACATATTTTGGTTTCTCCTGTTTCTCGATTTTCACTAAACAATTAGTAGTAAATTGGCCATAACTTACTCAATAAAAATCCAATTAATGGGGGGTTTAAATCTTTGAAAACTAGACATATGAGGATTTAATTTGATATATTATAGCTTCATTTGGATAACTATAAACCTATGGCCGAACCATTCCTTTTATCATCACACACATTTCAGTTTCCACTAAACCGTTAGAAGTAAATTGACCATAACTTTCTCAATAAAACTCCAATTAATAAGAGGTTTGAATATTTAAAAGCTAGACATACAGGGCTTTAATGTGGTATATTATACGCTTAATTTGGATAATTGTATCCCCATTGTCAATCCATTTCTTTTATCATTACATATTTTAGTTTCCATTGAATTGTCAGTAGTAAATTGACCATAACTTGCTTAATAAAACTCCAATTGATGAGAGGTTTGAATATTTAGAAATTAGACATATAGGTATTTAATTTGATATATTATACGCTTAATTTGGATAAATGTAGACCCACATTCCCCTATTTCTTGATTTCCACTGAACAATCAGTAGTAAATTGGTCATAACTTACTCAATAAAAAATCCAATTGATGAGCTATTTGAATCTTTGGAAACTAGAAAGATAGAGCTTTAATTTGATTTATTATACGATAAATTTGAATAGTTATAGACCTGTGGCTGAACTACTCAATTTATCATCACACACATAAAACCAATTCAATTTTAATGATGACAAAGGAAAACAAATATTGATATGCAGATTTAATTGTATTTGTTCTATCTCTTTTTGTTGATATTTTTTTATGTTACATGCATATATTGAAAACAAGTTGTTGCTGAATATAACAAATTTTATTTGTATCACAAATATCATCTGATGTGTGTTGTCGAACCATGTAGCTTTAGTAAACCATTTATAATATGCCGAACCATTATTATTATCCTTAAAGGAAAACAAATATTGATATGTAATTTTAATTGTAATTGTTCTATCTCTTTTTGTTGATATCTTTTTATGTTACATACATAAATCATGAAAAGAGATTGTTGCTGAATATAACTAATTTCATTTATTTAACAAATATCAACTGATATTTGATGTTGAACCATGTAACTTTAGTAAACTATTCATTTTATTATCACACATATTTAGGTTTCCACTGAATAATCAGTAGTAAATTGAGCACAACTTGCTCAATAAAACTCTAATTGATAAGAGGTTTGAATCTTGAGAAATAAGACAGATATAGCTTTAATTTGATACATTATACGCTTAATTTGGATAACTATAGCCCCACTATCGAACAATTCCTTTTATCATCATACACATTTCGGTTCCACTGAGCAGTCATTAGTAAATTGACAATAACTTTCTCAATAACAATCCAATTGATGAGAGGTTTGAATCTTTAGAAACTAGACAGATAGAGCTTTAATTTGAAATACAACTGTAGCCCCACTGCCGAACCATTCATTTTATCATCATACACATTTGGCTTCCATTGAACATTTAGTAGTAAATTGACCATAACTTGCTCAATAAAAATCCAATTGATGAGAGGTTTGAATTTTTAGAAACTAGACAGACAAGACTTTAATTTGATATATTATACACTTAATTTGGATAACTGTAGCCCCACTATCAAGTCATTCCTTTTATTATCATATACATTTCGGTTTCTCCTGTTTCTCGATTTCCACTTAACAATCAGTAGTAAATTAGCTTTAACTTGCTCAGTAAAAATCCAATTGATGAGCGGTTTGAATCTTTGGAAAGTAAAAAGATTGGGCTTTAATTTGATATATTATACATTGAATTAAGAAAACTATAGACCTGCTACCGAACCATTCATTTTATCATCACACACATAAACCAAATTCAATTTTAGTGATGACAAAAGAAAACAAATATTGATATGTAGTTTTAATTGTATTTGTTCTATCTCTTTTTGTTGATTTTTGGATTGATTTTGTTGTTTGATTTGTGTGTATTGTGAGTTTTATAATTATCGTCTTTCTTTAGGATGCTATCATCAAATGCTCTTTTTGCTATAGGTGGTGGTCAATTCTAATTGCAGCAAATAGATTTGTGTCACAAGATGTTTATCTTCATGGCTTCTTCAATGCTTCAATTAAGTTGCCTCAAATTATATTGTTGGAGTTATTGTTGCTTTTTATGTGAGTTCTCTTCTCAACATTCTTAATTTTTTTTAATTTCTAAAATAATAATAATAAAAATACTTCATTTTCTCTTCTCAACAATCAAAATTAGTTTTTTCCTTGACTTTGCAAGTCTCTTGCTTAAAAGTTCACATTTTTCAACAAGGTTTTTCTTTCTTTGATTGATTTATAAACTTATCAATAATACTCAGTGGGTTATCCTGCAATTTTTTTTGCTTTTCTTGACAAAGTTTTAAAGTTTGGTTGCAGATTTCAAATAGTGACATATTTGAGAAGAACCATGATGATATATAGACTTTGAATTCAATTTGTGGATATTTTATTTATTGATTTTTCAATTATCAATTTAATATAAAATAAACTTCAATATATAAAATATATATTTAAAAGACAAAAAAAAAACCAATAATAATGTAAAAAATATATATATAATAAATATATCAGTGCAACGCAACTTAAAAATGAATATAAATTACAAAAATTATAGAATGTCAGTATAAATTTTAAATTTAAATAATTAATCTTGATAATATTCAGGTGATCTTAAATATTATACACGATTTACTACAAAATACTGACATCAAATATCAAAGACATGTCTGCAAAAATAATATCAATTGTATAAGGTGATGATCCTGAAAAATATAATTAGATCATATAATATTCAGGTGATCTTCTCAAGTTGGATGAATGATTTAATGACATTTACCAATAATTGATATTAATAATTATACAGATACAATTATTAATTGTATCTTAACACAAGTTTGTGTATATATATAAAATCTATATTCACTTTAAAATTTGAATAATTTAATAATTATTATGTCTTAATGGGATTAATTTATTTTATTAAAATAAATTTGTTTATAATCTATTTAAAAAATATTGAATAAGTATACCGCATGCACCCATGTCTAGTATTCATACGTAGTTAAAAAGGTAAAGTTAATCATTTTAAAGTTGGATTTTTCTTCCATTTGTGTTTTTATATTGATCAACAAGTCAGTTCATTGAATATCATGCTTAAGTTACGGCTGCGCCTTTCCTTCTCAACCGCTAGACTTGTTTGTCATATCAAGGTACTCAATTAATATAACATTATAACTTAATTTCAAATGTACAATGACATTATTATTTTTTAACAAAACTAATTTCAGAGTTGTATCCTATACTATACTATAGAAACCCCTCTTGTTTTAGAAGAGTAAATGACATATTCCCACCCAAGATATGACAAAATTTTAAGTTGGCACTTGGCGTGCTGTCGTAGGCACCCAGAATTAAAACCTTCCGAACCTAACTACTGAACTGTAAATAGGGTAAGCAAGGGTCGATCCCACGAAGAGTGTCTACCCGAATTTTCTTTGATGTGAAAAAGCATTTGGGGGTTTGTGTAAAAAGCAGAAAACAATTTCATAAAAGCAAAAACAATTTAATTCGAATTCAATCAAAAGGACGAACTTGGTCTCTGTCAACATCCACCATCGGAATCTTATAACTGATCATTGATGCAAAAAAAATCAATTCACATATTGAATATTCACCGTTGAAAATAATTTCCTATCTCTCCTTAATTGTAATTAATCAGGAAACAAGCGATCCTAATTAATCTTACCCCTAAACAACCCTAGACAAGCGCTCAAGATTTAATCTAGTGGCGCCTTAAGAATTAGAGAGATCGAGAAGCTAAACAACACAAACACAAGCGGTTGTATTTAATTTAGTTGAATGTTCTTCGTAAGGTTACTAATTCTGACTGACAAATTACTTACCCTAGTTGCTTCACAAGTTGGAGGGATCAAACAATTACGGATTTGATATCAAACTTAGCAATAATTTCAACAGTAGGATCAATCATAAAAATATAACACGTTTATTTGATTCCGAGGTTTCCGTTTCCTTCGACCAAGTTACAAAAGTTCTAGTGCTCATGGCCATCACAAAAACTCAAGTGAAAGAAAATTTCAGAGAAGAAGAAGAGAGAGGCGTGGTCCCCCAAAACCTACTCTGATCTCCCTTTTAAAATCTAATTTAAGAATTCAAATCCCACTCAATCTCCTAAAAGAAATATTCTCCTATCCTAAAATAACATTAATCCTAATTTAATTCTAATTGGAAATAAAATAAAATAGAGTCCTAATAAAATAGGAAGGTGGTATTTCCAGCTGTAATTTTCGTGCAGCATGTATGTCTTCAAAACGTGCAATAATAGTGACTTGCATAACAAGTCGAACGCTCCCAGGGACGTCGGTAATACAGGTGCGTCAACTTCAAGCTCAATTACAACCTTGATTCACTCAGTATCTCTAAAAACTCAAAACATAAAAGTTGTAGATATATTTCTTAGCGTTCCACAGCACTTTGAATCATCTCAATCGGAGCTCGGATGAGAGAATTATGCCCAGAATACGAAGCAGTGGCGAAACTGTCCGAATTCCCCTAATTAATTCCGTTTTTCAATTAACACCTCCATTTGCTTCCTAAACCAAAATAAAGTAATAATGAGTACAATTAGGAAACAAATACATATAAAAGACTAAACATTAAGGGGGTTAAATATGACATTTTGCATTCCCATCAGCACTCCAAGTTCTATTTATTCTAATTTCCACCCTTAAAATAACACTGTCAACCATTTTTAGGGTTGTGAGAGTGTAATTACCATAATGCCCTTAACCCTAAATTAATAAATTATGTTTTAACCTC
>CM047904.1:4438944-4472649 GCA_026229545.1 Pistacia atlantica
TGCATTGTATTCACATTAATTGTGTTGGTATTCAGAAGATCTAAATGAGGGGTTATAAAAAGGGCTCATGTTTAGTTGTGTATCATCGCAATTTGTTAGTTGACGTCAACGATACGTCTAGTCTTTTGTTAATTGTTTATATGTTATTTTAGTGTAACACCTCCTCTTTAGTACTATTCTTATAATACATACTATGTAAATTATAGATATACGTAGTGTATAGAAAATAGTGGGCTCAAATTTTTCTTTACTCATAAAATATACTTCTTTACAAATACAAAAAAACTATGTATTTAAAAACTTTCTAATCAATACAAAATATCATAGCTAGTGGACAGTAGTGCCAATACTCTCCGCTCCTCGACGTCCATCCGACCGCAGCTCCTTTTTCCTGCAAAACAGAGAAGAACAACGGGGTGAGCACAACAATGCTCAGTAAGTAAATCCTCTACTGCCTGTCCCCGCAACTCACTCTTTGGTTCTTTTCTTACTCTACTGTTCTTCTATTTCTATTTCTCACTGTTTTTCTCTCCTTTAACTGTTTTGCTCTTTTTCTTATTTCTTTCTCTCTGTTCTTATTCTCTTTTCTTCTTCTCTTATTCTTACTCACCATGAAGGACAATCATGGTTCTCTCTTATTCTCATCATACTCACCATGAAGGAAAATCATGGTTCTCGCCTGTAAACTTTTGCATTCTTTCTCATACTCTCTCTCTCTTTCTATCTCATTCTTTCTCAAGCTTTCTCAAGCTTTCTCATTCTTTAATTCTTTCTATTATCTCATTCTCATTTATGTTTCTTTTTCTCATAATTCTTTTCTACTAACTCTCTTTAGTAGTCACGGCCTCATCTTACCGGAGGCACGGCCGGGACTCGCTCCCGCTCTACGTGACTTCTCCTCATTCTAGCCGATCAGACTTGGTTATGCATGGATTCGGAACCTTTGGCCATGTGAGTGTATGATTTCTCTCTCGGGTACTCGGGTATAGCCCTCATCTGCATGTACTCTCACGGGCTACACCACTTCTCTATCTCATACTCATGCCGCTCTCTCAATGCGGCGTACATGTGGGAATACTCTACCCATTACTCACGGGTTCCCCATCGCATAACCTACTCTATGCTCTTATCTCTCTTTTATTCTTTCTCATGTTTGCTCATCTCTTTCTCAAGCTAGTACTCATAATATAACTTAACTCTTAGCTTTTCTCATCTCTGTTCTTTCTCATTTTTACTCATTGGAATGTCACGACCTCATCTGACCGAAGGCACGGCTGGGCGCTACCACTTTACGTGACTTCCGCTCATTTCGCTACCGATCGGATTTAGTCATGCATGGATTCGGAACCTTTGGCCATGTGAGTGTATTCTCTCTCTCTCTGAATGTCACGACCCCATCTTACCAGAGGCACGGCTGGAACCTCATGTTCCACTCTGCGTGACGGTCACGGCCTCATCTGACCGGAGGCACGGCTGGGGATCACAAAGCACCCACTCTCGTGACTCTACTCATCACTTACAGGTTCCCCATCGCACAACTTACTATATTCTCTTCTTTAGCACTTTTCTCTCTTTTATTCGCCTGTGCTCAATCTCTCTTTCTCTTTACTATCAGAGTGTTCTCCTTCTCTTTACTCTTAAGAGTTGTTATTCTCAACATCCTCTACTCTTTCTCACTCAAACTATTACTCATAGTATAGCTTATACTCAAAATTCTCTACTCTTAAGCTAGTACTCATAATGTAGCTGATACTCAACATTCTCTATTCTTTCTCAAGCTACTTCTCAATGCACAATTAATGCATATTGATGGTTCATACTCATTAATGCACTTATGAAATGCCAAATGCAATATTACATCAAAACAGTCATTCTGCACAGGTCACACTAAAAAGGACATAACTTGCGTTATACACCTCGGATTTCTACAATTTTGGTCTCGTTTTAAAGCTTAGAGACAGGGGTATAACTTTTATGTTTTGGTCTCAGCCCAGTTCAATCCGTAAGATGCCCAAAAATTACTTAGAAAGTCACGGCAGTGACAGGGCAGATTTCACTTAGGCATTTCATCAAATAACTCATACCAAAGCTCTACTTATCTATAACTCTACTCTTCTCTATAACTCTACTCTTCTCTATAACCATCCAAAATGGGAGGAAAACTCCCTTATATAATCATAATTCCTGCCAAGAAAAACACTCCCCAAAAATATTCATACACAACTCCTCCAACTTCAGCTCAATTTCACTCTCTCATCAAACATCAAAAACACTTCTCATAAAGGAAATATCCAACAAACATAACATAACTACTCTTCTCAACTCAATTCCTCAACAAATAGACATACATCTCTACTCAATTTCTCAACAAGCATCATATAAACATGCATAAATAAATCTCTATTTAAGAATTTCTTAAACTTTAGCTTGAGTTGGATTTACTTACCTCATACTTGAGTAGTCTCCACTAAAGCTCTCTACTCTTGTTGGATCATAGCTTTCCCTTATTTCCTAAGCATAAACTTAGTCAGAACTTAACCCTTACATAAATAAAACTCATCTTTAGAGTAGGGATTCTTACCTCTTCTTGCTTAGGATCACTTCTTTGTCAAATTCCAACTCAAACTCTCAAAAATCCCTTGGAAAATTGAGTGAGGAATTGAGAGAAAATGGGAGATGAAGAGGCGGTGGAAATGGGTAAAAATGAATGGGTTTAGAGAACTCAACCCTTATTAGCTCATATAATATCCACTCTTTCCCATTTTGCCCTTACTCTTTCTTGAAATTTCCACCTTTATCCTTTAATTCTTTACAAACTCACCCCCATTTTACACTATTCTCCATGAAATTTCTTTGCATTTTACACCCCACTTTTCCTGCTAATTAGGGGTAGAAAGGTCATTTTACCCCTATGGAGAATTCTTTAGAAACTTCAAGGAACTTTTCTGCCGTCTGGTCGCCGCGGCGAAGAACTTCCTGTCGCCCCGGCAAAACATTCCAAAACTGACACCAACAACACAAAACCAACGTCGTCGCAGCGAAGCTTCTCCCTCGCCCCGGCGAAGACTACAACTCCAAAATCTGCTAAGTCTTGATCGATTCCACGATAAATACCAAGGTTCTGAAAATCGGACCGGTTCGACCGGTGACCAGCGGCATTTCCGGTCCGAAATACGTAAAAAACTGCTAATTGCATTTAAACCAGATTGGATCGCGGTTGGACCGCCAAAATAGTGCCGAATCGCAATCCAATCGCGGTCCAATCGCTGTTGAATCCCGCCGGATTCCGGCACTGATCGAGGGAGAAATCACCGCCATTAGACTTGACGGCATCTCCACTACAAAACCCTGCCATTTTCAGTGGCCGTCGTCCAGCCATCGTCGCTCGCCGTCCACCTAAACTTCACGCGACCGTCAGAGTTCTTTTGTTGATTCCGGCAATTTCCGGCGCCGATGGAACTCCTTGGCACCATCATCAGAGTCGCCAGCACCTACACATCAAAAGCCCCAAGATTCCGGCCTTGATTCGGCCGTGATCGCCGCCGCCACCACTCACCAGAATCTTCGCATGACAGGGGTGTTTTAGATAGATTTCAAACCTTAAGGGAGTATTATAGGGGTGTTTTTGATGAATTTTAAACCTTTAGGGACTAAAATGTAATTTTACAAATTACGGTCCAATCGACCGATCCAACTGGTCAAACCGGTCAAACCAAAAACCAGACACTTGAACGGGTCATTGTCCGGTCCGGTTTTCAGAACATTGATAAATACTCAACCAAACCCAAAACATAAACTCAACCAAAGGCCAACCAAACAACATGAACAATATACAAACTCATTTAGGGGCAATTCAGTAATCCTTAGGTCATACCATAAACAATGGCTACAGATCTCAAGTGGGGCGTTACATTTAGTTTGTGAGAATAATATGTCTGTTCTTCACGTGCATCTTGATCAATGGTTTTTTATTTATGTATGTTTTGGTTGTTGATTACAGGTCAGAGATTCATGAATTGGCATGAAATAAAGGCAGGATGTCAGATTGATACTATCAGATGAGTTGTTATTTTGATTTATTCTTCGGAACTGAAAGTATATGTTCTAAGTATTTTAATGCGAAACTGTAAGTATGTCTCCTAACTATTTTAACGTTTTTTGTTAGATTGAATGATTGTTTTTGTTCGGCCAATTTATTTGAATGATTGATTGTAAGGTAAGTGTGTTCCTTGATATTTTTAACATGAATACTGATGAACTTTTGTTGTTTCCATTTTTTAGGTACTAGTTTTTATACGGATGGATAATTGTCCCTTAACAATGTTAACATGAAGATGAGTTACATTTTGTTATGTTTGTTTCAGGGAAATGAGGATTTGTGTTTATTCTTTTTTTGGTAGAGTCATTGATTTGGTGTGATTCTTCTGCCGACCAATCGGTATAAAATGTGAATTCATTGATTTTGTTGATTTCATTTTATACGTTGCAGGGAAAAAAGTTGACATGTTTATACAATGTCTAACGTGTTTCGTACCAAGTTGTGTTTATTAAGTCTTCGGTAAGTTCATTGATTTGGTATGTCTGTCATTGCAATCGATTAGCGTGAATTATATGCTCACTGATGTTTGCTAATTTTATTTTTCAGCTCACAATTCCGACCTAGCAATGAGTATTTGTTGTTGGTATGTTCATGTGACGGGCTATTAGTTTTTCCTGTGTTGTTGACTCTGAGTAACATTAAATGTTTATGGTATGTACTTTGTCTAAAGATTAAGCATTGTTTTTTCAGCCATGCTATGTGTTTGTTTCGGCCGATATGTAACCATTTGTTTTGGGACTGGGCTACATGAAACATTTGTGGATTGGTTTATGTTAACAAGATTCGTGTGGGTGTTGTTTTAGCTAGCTCTGTTCTCAGGTTACACAATCGGACCCCAACTATCATTGAATTGTGATGCTCAGTGCACTGTTGTCATAGGGTGGCAAAATCTGATAGTAGTTCAGGTTTGATTTTGTGATTTATGAATGGAATGTTATTGTATCAGGTTTAGTGATTGTGGATGTGAACATTTCATGTTGTCAGAGTGTCATGGTTGGTATCATGGCATGATGGTGATCGTGCTTTAGAGATTTGGTTATTCCGAGTTCGGTGTTGTTGGATTGTGATGGTAGTTATTGTGCAAGTTATCTTGCCTACATGAACATTTGCGGTTTGGCATTTGATGAAGTAAAACTTTGTTGGTTGCAGTCAATATACGATGATTTTGATGTATTCAACTGTATGTGTCTGAATCATCTATGTATTTATTAATACTAAGGCAATAGATCAAACGTGTGTTTTCTGGATCGTGATATCTTATGCAATGAATTACAACAAACAAGTTGCCAAGCAAATCATGCCGCCAAATTGGAATAAAAATGTCGAACTATAATGTTAATAAAAAATAAAGTGGCTTGATTTCTCTTTGAGTTTATATCAGCCAAAGTGTCAAACAGTAATATTATTAAAAAAATTGAAGCGACTCAATGTCTCTATCAGTTGAAAATTTCAGTATCAATCTATAAACAATAAAGGTTATATCAATATATAAACGATAAAGGTTATGATTTCCATTGTAATAAACCTTTTGTTGTGCTGTAATTTATTTAGTATATCGGAGGTGTGGTTTCTGAATGATGGCATTTTATGAGGATAAATTGTAATAAACAAAGTGTCAAACTAATCATACAGCCCGATGGGTTAATACACTTACTTTTTCGGTGTTCTCATATTTAATGCTGTTGTTAATAGTATTAGTCTCTTGATATCGTGTTTTGTAGCTTTACAATTGCTCCTTTTCGATGCAATGAATTTGTGCTATTAATATTTTTATCCAAAATGAATGGGTGCATTGTACTGTTATGTGATACTTTCAACATGATATTCAGCATGTTTGGTTGATTATTTTTATTCCTATTCTGGATCGGATTATTAAAATAATGTTTGGTTCATTTTTTTCAAAACTCTATCCCCAAAACATGATCCTGACACAAGTTTGAATTGTCTGCATCTTCACAAACTTTCTCGTTTTGACCGTTTCAATTTTTTTTTTTAATTCATTTTTTTATTCATTTTTCTGCACTGCGTGAACCATTTTCTTCACCATTTTTCTTCACTTTTCGTGACTGCGTCACCATTTTCTGCGTTGCATCTGACTGAGAAAATTAAACAGTTGGATTAGTACTCTATCCCCAAAACATGATCCTGAAACAAGTTTGAATTGTCATAGTTGTTAATGGAGTAGACGTGTAATAATGATTGTAAGGGTTGATAGTTAGTACTTTTGTTATATATATATTAATGTGATGTTTTTAAACAGTTGGATTAGTACTTGAAATTAATATGGGTTTTTGTTTTTTGATATCTACAGGTGACAAAATTACCAATAAAATATTTAGTATTATTAAAATATAACTTGATAAGTTATATATATAATAATACATTATTTCAACAAAATTCAACAAAATATTATATTAATAAATCATTTATAAAAAAATATATTAATCAAATATTCAACACAAATATCAAGGTCAAAATACTCAACCAAACACATATTCTATAAATCCTATTCTCGTAATCATAACCCTATCCCACTATCCAATCCTATCCCCAAAATCCTATCCAAAATAATGAACCAAACGCACCCATTACTATTAATGACCATGGTATCAGGATTTTGGTTTTGATTTATGTGTTTGATATTACAATGATGTTTGGTATTCTGATATTTAATGTCGTTCTTAATGTAGTATTTTTGTTAAATTGTTGAAGAAATTTATGGTATTGTTTATGTCACATAATAGTGTAAGTTTGTATCGAATACAACTTAAATAAGAATTACACATGTCCAAGTAAAAAAATTACAAAAATAAAAAAAATCCTAGTTGTTATTTAATTTTGTTATTATTTTTATGCTGTTTATTAAGTGTTATTGAAGTTGATGTAATTTTGTGGATAGATGTTTATCTAAAAGAGATCAATACATTGTATTTGCTATGTATTATGTTTAATGTGAAATTAATGTGAAATGTGAGGAGTATTTATGTGGATGTGAGAGGTTTTATACATAACTCTTGCAATTAATGTGTTTGTTATATATACGTAGTTGTTTAAGTTGTCGTACACGATTAAGAGAAATAAGTAAAGGTACTTGAAAGTATATCATTAGATCATTGTTCCAAAAAAAAAAAAAAATTTGCTGGTATAATTGAGATATAGGTGCTGTTAAAGGTAATGTGATACGTTCAATTGTTTTTATCTTTCTATTGTAATGTTGTATATGTTGGATACTTGGATTATGAATTGGTCTATAAA
Source organism: Pistacia atlantica (assembly GCA_026229545.1). Classification (NCBI taxonomy): domain Eukaryota; kingdom Viridiplantae; phylum Streptophyta; class Magnoliopsida; order Sapindales; family Anacardiaceae; genus Pistacia; species Pistacia atlantica. Next base: position 4,446,299 of record CM047904.1, read on the forward strand.
AGCTATTAATTTGCATATAATAAAATGGAGTTTAAAATTTCAATGCCGAACAAAAAATTCGGCATACTATTAAATTGTGATAAGAAATATTTATAGTATGAATTAGATTATAAAATCGAAACATTATGTTATTTATTTATAATTGTGGTACAACGGCATTTGCTTTAGTTGTAAACTCTCGGTTGGGAATCTTTATTACTTTTACTGAATTGTATTAAGAATGAATTTCTTTTTGCAGGTAGGTCATAACAATGTCTAATACTTTTCTTAAAGATATTGATGAATCAAGGGATGATTGGATAGTCATTGTCAGAGTATCTAGATTGTGGGAATGTAGGAATTTCAGAATGGGTGATGAACTCATGAGCCTTGACATGATTTTGATTGATGAAAATGTATAAAATATAGTCTGAAAATAATGTTAAGACTTTTATTTCCGATTTATACAGCTTTGCTTAAATTTGTGATTTTCACTGGTTTTTTAGAATCAAGTTATTCATGCCTTGATACCAAAGAATAGGATTGCAAAGTCTAAAAATCAGCTTCATGAAGGGTTGATATATTTGATCAGACATATAAAAGTCATACCATCTACTCCCTCTTACAGACCCGTTGACGGTATATACCGTATACAAATTCTCATGATCATGACTGTACAAGAAATAAAAGAATCGAGAGTTGTTATTCCAAGATATAAATTTGAATTTGCTGGTCTTCGTGATCTTCAAAATAGAAGGAACGATACAAGGTTATTATCAGGTTTAGTTAATTTGAATATTTGTGTTTTAAATGTGTGAGAAATATATTTGTACATCACATGTGATAAATTATATGCAGATGTCATGGGAGTTTTGAATGCAATAGGAGAAATTGAAGAGATCAAGTCGACAAAGACTAAAAAAAAAGACATCAGATTGCAGATGGCAAAGTAAATTCCTTTGTTAATGTTTTTACGTTCTTCTTCCACTTTAAATAATTTACAATAATATTGATTTCAGAGAAGCAGTTGACATTACGTTATGGGGGAAATTTTCTGAAGCAATAGGTGAAGATTTGTAATCAGCAAGTACCAACCCAATTGTCATAATAGTTACTTCAAAAAATGTTAAAGATTTTCAAGGTAATACAAATATATTACGTGAAGTTAATATATTTTCGATTACTAACTTATGTTCTTTTCTATACAGGAAGATTATATCTCAATACAACTTTGGCATCTAGAATTTATATAAATTTAGAAATTGGGGAGGTGCATTCTCTACAGAAAGAGTATGTGTTTGAGAAATAGTTTTTTAAAGTAATTTAATGGATATAATTGTATTTAAAATTTTATCTACTCTTTGTTATTTCAGAATGGGAATTTTGCCAGTAATTCAACTTCAAAAAAAGATTCTGAATCAAGTTCTGATTGAGAAGGAAATGTTTGAGAATAGAACATCACTCAAACATGTTACTAATCTTGTGTGGCATGATGTTGATGAGGTACAATATTCATTAAAACGTTAAACTGGTTATTGTAACATAGTTTGTGAACAGAAATTACAATTGTATAGGTGATGGATTATACAATTAAGGCCAAGATAATTGAAGTTGATGACAGATATGGTTGGTGTTACAATTCCTACATCTATTGCAAGAAGAAAATCCCTGATATTAATACCTATTTATATTGTGAGCAATGCAACAAAGAATCGAAATCTCCTTAGATGAGGTATATCATTGTTTATTTTTTACTGTTTATAATTATGTATTGTCAATGCAATAAGAAGTATATTCAATTTTAGACATTTATTTGTAACAATGTTTTGTTAATGTTATAACAAATACAAGGTGGAAATGAGAGTGTCAAATGGAACTGCCAAAGCAACTTTTATATTGTTTGATACTATAACCCAAAGATTGGTTGGGTTATCATGTTCTCAATTGTTGAACAAACAAGGTAATGATTAGAAGAATATCCCAAAAGTTTTGAAGGACCTATGTGGACAAATGTTCGTTTTCAAAATCAAGTTGAGAATTATGGATCTGAAGGAAAGATATGAATCTTATACTATCACAAAACTTTTTCCGATTGATGAAAATCTTGAGGATGAATATAACTTACGAGAATTCCAAAAGGTCACCACCTCAAAAAGCCTTCATCACTTTGAGTACGCTGGCATATGATGCACGAGTGCTCAATACATGTTAAGAACTCACGTAATCAAGCAGCCTTTTCCAAGATAATTTTATCTAGCCTTTTAATAATTTTTTCGTGCATCAGTGGAGAAAGAAGTGGACATTCTATAAGAAGACTATGTGATATGTTGAGGACTTCTAGATTTGGTAGGTCATCCAATATAAGCAATAGGGCATCCTTAACTATCATTGAGCATCTCAAGCTCAAAACCTTCAAATTTGGAAGAAATTTGACTATCGTACAAGCAAAGAGAACATCAAAAGGACCCATGATCTTGAGTTCACTGAAGTTCTTGCAATTTAGGGCTATTTCCTCTATAAGATAAGGCGGATGTACTATACTAGGCATTGTCAAGGATTCAAGAGATCTCCTTGTACGAATGGCCTTGCAAATTACATCCTTCTTTATTCTATTCCAAGCTGGCATAATGAGACACCTCAGATGCGGGCACCTGCAAACAACAATATATGGTGTGTTACTTCCCAATTCATTATACCAAAAAGAAAATTAAAAGTGATGATCATTGGTACCAAAGGCAATGCCAAAGACTCAGTCAATAAATAGTGAGAACAAAAAAAAAAAATTACCTTTCGACAAGAGGTTTTAAATAGAAACATAAAAAAATTACCTTTTAGTAATATAAGTAAATTGTTCGTCCCCTGCATAAAAATTGAAGTGAAAAATCAAGGTTCTTATTTGTCCCCAACTGAGACTGAACAAAATTTTCAACAAACGAGTCAATGCCTTATCAACGTAAACATATGGCTTTAATGGGATTTTGATAAAATTTGATCTCAACATTGACAAATCAAGAGTTTTCCAAAGCAGAGGATCATGGCAAGCTGAACGCCATGAATTACAAACGTGAGCAATGCCTAAAGTCAACTACAAAACATCAAAACACAGGAAGATTTTCACCAATAAGTTAGTGTCCGGATCCTCTCATCTTCTTACAGCAGAGGCACCCTCTTTCATCAGACCAGTTGCCCAATTATCTCATAGAACTTTTGGACTTCAGAGCATCAGACACTTGCATAAGATATGTACATAATTCATGTACGATGCAAAAAATATCATCCAATACATTAAGTTATATGAATTTAAAAAGATTTGTATTAATCGAATGTATCAAATACTTAATATACCTACGTAGAGATATAGATGAATGCAAATTGTTTACACTTAAGATAAATTAATACTTAACATTAAATGATTATGAACAAAAAAGTTTATATTCATTGAATAGAATAATCAATTTTTCTCAATAGAATAAACAATGAAGGAATGATATATGATATATATAACAAAATCAAATAATTAATGTTCAACAAAATAAAAGTAACATCATTAATTTAGAAAAAATACTAAAAGCAAGTTTCAAAAATAACAATGCTAAATCTCATTAATAATTAACACTATAATATGTAGCAAATCCAAACACACAAAAAACTATTCGCTATCCAATATCTACACAAAAATTATATAACCCACTAACACCATAACAACTTTATAATTTCAATATACTTTCACCGATAAAAATGCCACCAAAACAACATGATTCCGAACAAAAGAACAAAAACACAACCCACAAACCTGTTACGATTACCATCACAAATATTGCAACGAATCATTGCAAAAGCAATTCAAAATAACAACACCACTCTTCAAGCAATATGATTAACGTAAGTTTTATGAATATCATCATGTTTTGTTAATATGTTGATTTCATTGTTTGGTTAGTCATATAGAAAACCGTATGTCGACTCCCAACAATTGAAACAGATTATGCTGAATCGCTTGTGTCTTTAATTCTTAACAGCTTTCTAATACATAAAAACCAAAATACATGTTAGAATGGATATTAAGCTAAACCATATTTTTCACATTTTTTTATTGTTAACTTCTTCATCATACAAGTAATGATATTATGATTACCAACTGTTTGAAACCATTACTTACAACTTTTTTTTTTTTTTTTTTTTAAAAATTGTGGATCTTGTGTTTGAAAACCATTATTTAACTTAGAATTTACAGGTGTAAATCTCTAAACCAATAGTCAAACGTAAAGCAAGTCTTACATAGAAGAAACATCTTCAAACAACGACATAAACTACTAACAATAACAACCGTAAGGCTTTCAATTCTAAAGATCCTTGCAGAAGCAGAAAATAAGCATGCTTCACTATTGCTTGGAACACATTTGTTCTTCGTGGAACATGATAGAAACAGAGGATTACAACTACTTATTGCATCTTGCAAACAAAATAACTAGCAAACAATGTATCAGACCATCGTTGCTCTAATCACTATGCATGACAATAGAGGTGTAAAAATTCTAATGAAATTAGTGAAAGTAACCAATCAATTCCACAAAATGAAAAATTACAAGGAAGTGTTCAAGTCCATGACTCCAACTACAACAATTCTCATTAAAAGGAGAATATTTCGGATTTGCGACAAAGAGAATCAAAATTGTATGCATTGGAACAGATCAACGTCACCAGAAAATATTACATGTCCAAGATGTAACGTAGATTACCAAATAGTATATATGAAATATAACTTTTAGTGAGCTCTTTATATTATTTATTACACGAGTAAAAGTATCTCAATAAAAGTGTTTTCTTTATATTCAATTTTATCATTGGATTGTCTACACATGCTTGACAAACATCGATCTAATTATATTATAATGTAAATTAACAAAATCTATAAATAAACATTCCTATCGCACATTGAAAAAAACTTCGATTCTATTACGAACCAATTTAAATCCCATGCCGAATGATAACATCCATTTGAAGTACGATTGTCGAACCATTATTGACTATACAAACAATATATTATAATATCATCATCACATTTCTGACTTGAATACTTAACAAAATAATTATTACGTTTGTTACCGTTTCATATCCTCTTATGCAAGAACTTATTGATGTTTCTTCGATCAACGTGTTTACTTAGTCCTAGACATTTATTTATTTTCCCAAAGAACCTTTGGTATTCTCAAAACTAGATTCAGATAACAATACTGACTCCTATTAATAATAAATATCAATCTAAATATATCAATCTATATTATAATCTTAATTTAAAAAAAAAAACTAGAAATAACCATTTCTATTACACATTTAAAAAAACTTTTGTACCATTATTGATCAAACAAGATCAAAGTCAAACTATATGCATGTTTCATAACCATATTACCGAACCACAATTAAAAAATTAATAAATATATTGTGAAATTGTCATATCACCTCTGACTTTGATCACATTGTTTGTTTATCATAATAACTCAACATCTTGCCGAACCATGATTAACTACCTAACAAATATGGTGCACACTTAACAAAATATTTATTACGGTTTTCTTTAATATTGTATAAATAGTCTACTAATGTTTCGTATTACCTTATCCAAATAATTATTAACACTTTTCGATTAACACGTTTATTTAGTGCCAGTTGTCTGCTCATATTCCACCTTTTCGTATCTTATTCTCCTATAAATATTGCTCTGACATCAATCACCCATTTAACTTTCTTTAGGTACTATACACTTTAATTGTTCATTTCTTCTCCAAAACTTAATTAAAAAATAGCTTACAAAACATCACAACCAAAAGAATCTGCAACTAATTCCAACAATGACCTCAACAACAATAATTCTCCATCGAGGCAACCAGAAGGTATAAATATTGCACATCTTTTGTATGATAAATTACAAAATCGCAAACAAAACAATGATACATATTTGCCGCAATATAAAAACCATTAAAAAATTTTGATATGTCGAGAATTCATCTCATAATTATATTTACACATTCATGTTACAGTTTCCATATATTTATAAAATTTGATTGTATATTGTTTTTGCAATTGTTTTAGACATTTTTCAAGGAATGCCGGAATTGAGGGAGATTTTCAAAAAAGTTGAGAACAATCTGGATGATCTACATATTGCACGAGACAAATTCAGAGAAGTCATTGACCAAATGTTACAAATCATGAAATCTGCCATGTATATTATTTATAACCTAAACAAAAGAGAGTATGCATATGCACTAAAGGAACTGAACAACTATAAGAAAAATAGAAAATAAAGTCTCTATCATCCAAACCCACTTCACAGTATAAAAATGCAATTTACTTATTTCTTTTATAATAAAAGTGTTATTCTCTATATTCAATTTTGTCTTGATTTTAGTGTTACTCATTAATTGATTGAAAATTGTTCTCCATGATAAAACCTTAGTTTTGATTTAATTCTTCCATTTTCGCACATTGGATGAGTACTAATAATAATTATATAAGTACATTACATAGATAAATCATCGTGATTGGAAAGAATCCTTCATTGTGAGAAAAAAATTTACCAATCATGTCAAACGTGAAAATGAACTCAATATAAATTTTAAGTTTAAATAATTGATCTTCATAATATTAATTGATGTTAATAATTATAAAGGTACAATTATTAATTTTATATTAATACAACTTTGTACATATATAGAAGTTATATATACTCTAAAACTTGTATAATCTAGCAATTATCATCTCTTAATCTAATTACTTTATTCTGTTAAAATAAATTTGTTTACAACCTCATGTAACATGTTAAGATAAATCTTTTTTTTTTTATCAACCAAATTAAATTTGATTTTTTATGTGATAACATCAATACACTAAACCCTAAACCAATATTCACGATCCAAGCAATGTATTATAATATCATCGTGACGTTTCTTACTTGAATACTTAACAAAATATTTATTATGTTTACTACCGTTTCATATCCTCTTATCCAAAAAGTTATTAACGTTTTTTCAATCAATATGTTTACTAATTACTAGAATTTATTGGTTTTCCCAAAGCACCTTTTGTATTCTCAAAAAACAAATAAATACTTTTAAATTTTAAATAAATAATTTACATAACATTAAAATGATATGAACTTAAACCACTCATGCAAGTTGAAAGGACTACCTGAATATTATGTGGTCTAATTGTAGAATCAATGTTATTTTTCCAATTTATTCTTCTCATCCTTTCTATTAAACTCATGCCAGTTAGATCTTATCCTTCTTAAACAACCGTGTTTATTTATTATAACATCTTTATTCATGTTCCAACTGTTTCTTTTGTATTCCTAATAAAACAGAACATGTGTATCAATAACATCAATACCCTTCTCATTATATTGTTTGATTGATGTGATTGATATTTTGATGATATCTCGTGTTGTACTATGTACATACTAATCAAATATCTAAAATATTTAATATACCTATATAGAAATTAACATGAATGTGAATAGTTTACATTTAAATATAAGTAAGACTTGACATTAAGTGATTAATACAATCATCATTAATTTACAAAACTATTAAAAACCAGATTTAGATAAGAACGCTAACTGTTGGAGTTGTCGACTACTTTAGCATTAATGGGTAACGCAGACACACTCGGGGGTCCCGCTGAGCTGTCAGGGGTCGTGGGGGCTGCGCTCCTGAGGCCGTAGGCGGTTTTGGGTTTTTCCATGTATAACCGCTGTAAGATTTCTTTTAAGTTACTAATTCCTTATTGGGTTGGGCTTAGGAATAAGAATCCTTGTAAAACTAGGTTTAGTCTCTTAAACCTAGTATATAAACATTCTTTTATCTTGTTATGGAGATGATAGCAAATCATAGGGCAATTCATTCATTTTAAACGAGAGAGGTGAGGCATATTGCAATAATATTGACTCAGCTAGATGTAGCCCACATTGGGTGAACCAGGGTAAATCACACGTGTTATTTTCTTTGTTTACTGTTTGATTTGTTTTACTGTTATATTTTTGTTCCTGTTGTTGCCTCTATTTCGTTCAATTGGTATCAGAGCCAGGTTTTGTTAGATTGTGACCTAGAGATGGCGGGATCAAAGGTTGAGATTGAGAAGTTCGACGGCAAACGCTTTGAGCTTTGGAAACTGCGGATGGAGGATCTACTCGTTGATAGGGATATGTGGGGTGCAATTGTCAATGATAGGCCGACAGTCAGGACTGTCGTTGTTATGACGAGTGAAACGTCTAGAACTGCATTGTCAAGTACGCCTGGGTCTAAACCTGCAACGTCACCTGAAGGAGAATTATCAACAACTGATCATGCTGCACTTGTTGAATGGGACAAGATGGATCGAAAAGCCAAAGGTTTGATTCGCATCTGTCTTGAGGACTCTGTTCTAACGAATGTGATGGATCAGGATACGGCTAAGGGTTTATGGCAGAAGTTGGAAAATATGTATATGAGTAAGTCTTTGGTGAACGTGTTGTTCCGTCGCAAGAAACTCTATAATCTCCATATGCATGATGGGGATTCTCTTCTGCACATCTGGATGAGTTTAATACTCTGGTGAATCAACTGCTAGCTGTGGATGTACAACTCACCGAATCTGAGAAAGTGGTAACATTGTTATGCTCACTGCCTGATACGTGGGACAACTTGATTGTTGCGATTGGTGGTGGAGGATTGACACAGATGTTGTGGGAATTTGTATGTTCTACATTGTTGGCATAGGATATGCAGCGAAGAGGTTCAGAGGGTTCGTCTAGGGATGCTTTAACTGCTAGGGGACGAAACCTTGATAGGAATTCTAATAAGTCTGGCGACAGGGGAAAATCGCAAGGTAGATCTAAGAGTAAGGATAAAAGTAAGATTAACTACTGGAGATGTCAGGAATTTGGGCCTTTTAAGAAAGATTGCGGAAACAAACCAGTGAAGGGGAAGGAAGCTGCAACTTCGTACAAACGGGAATCAAATAGTGATATGTATGTGGCTGCTGCATGTATGGCTAGATCAGACCAATCAGTCTGGTATGTTGATACTGGTGCATCATTCCATATGACACCTCACAAGGAATGGTTTTGTGAGTATGAGACATACAATGGAGGAAACGTTCTGTTAGGAGATGATACTGCTGTGAAGATTATTGGCCGCGGGAAAATCAGTCTGAGGTTGCATGATGGTTTAGTGAGGACGATCCCTAAAGTGATGCACATCCCTGGTATGAGTAGAAATCTACTCTCTGTTGGAACAATGGCTGACGCAGGTATAGTATTCAATTGTGATAGAACATCCTATAAGATGACTCGGGATCTATGGTTATTGCACGAGGAGTTCGACATGGTACACTATACAGGCTGCAAGCATCAGTTGTAAGAAATTCCTCTTTGGGTGGTTATGTTTCGGAAAAGGAGGCTGAAAAAGAAATTGATTCTACAACATTGTGGCATCAGCGAATGGGGCACATTGGAGAGACGGCTTTGTCTACTTTGGTGACTCAGAATATAGCTAAAGGTATTCCTAACTGTTCCATGAGTTTTGGGTTTTGTAAGGAATGTTTACAAGGCAAGCAGAATCGGGTTAGTTTTCAATCGATAGGCACGAGAGCAACAAAAATACTGGAGTTAATTCACAATGATGTTTTTGGGCCCACTCCAGTGGAATCAGTTGATAAATCTAGGTATTATGTATCTTTCATTGATGATTTTTGTAGATAATGTTGGGTTTATTTCATGCACAGCAAGTCTGAGGCTTTTGAGAAATTTCGAGAATTTAAAGCCTTAGTTGAGAATCAGTTTGACAGGAAGATTAAAGCTTTGCGAACTGATAATGGCGGTGAGTTTTGCTCTAGTAAGTTTGAGCAATTTTGTGCAACACATGAAATTGCAAGGCAGAAAACTACACCTTACACGCCTCAGCAAAATGGAGTGCCTGAACGTCTTAATCGGTCACTGTTAGAGAAGGCTAGATGTATGCTAAATACGACAGATTTGGGGTCTAACTTTTGGGCTGAAGCTACCGCAATGGCTTGTTATTTGAAGAATCGGTCTCCCACTTCTTCTATTAAAGACATGACGTCGTATGAAGCTTTGTATGGTAAGAAACCTAATCTGTCTTTTATTCGAGTTTTTGGTTGTGATGCGTATGTGCATGTGCCAAAGGAGAAGAGAAGCAAGCTTGACAGTAAATCTGAGAAGTGCAAGTTTGTGGGGTTTAAGGATCACATCAAGGGATACAAGTTGTGGAATCTTGTGAGTAGAAGCATTATCTACAGCAGAGATGTAGTCTTTAAAGAGGTAAAACAACGTGTGGGAACTCCTGAAGATCTTGAGCAGTCAAAGAAAATTCAGTTTGATATGACTACAGTAGAGTAAGAGGAGGAGATGACTCTTAATATTGCTACAAAAACTGAAAATTTAGAGTCTATAGAATCTGACCATGAAGATAAACTTGATAGTGTGGCTGATGAGGGTTCTGTGGATGATTCAGAGGATGATTCTGATGATGAAGTTGTGGTGCCATCAACTTTGAGGAGATCTACAAGAGTTAGAAAGGCACCAGTTCGTTTCTCTCTAAGTGCCTTGAGTGGATTACATGCTTTGAATGTGATTGGTGATGAACCCAGGAATGTAAATAAAGCAAGAGCCATGGAAGATGCAGATCTGTAGGAGGTTGCGATGAATGATGAGATGCAGTCACTGGACAAGAATAGTACATGGATCCTAGGTAAATTGCCTAAGGATAGAAAGGCAATTGGTTGCAAGTGGGTGTTCAAAAGAAAGTTGTAGGCAGATGGGACAATTGCAAAGTATAAGGCGAAGCTCATTGCAAAGGGATTCTCGTAGATTGAGGGTGTTGATTATGGTGAGATTTTCTCTCCTGTGGCCAAGTGTAATACCTCCTTTATACTAGAATACTCATAGAAATATATATAATAAAACTCATATATTGTAGTAAAAGTAGATGGGCCCAAAAAACTTCTTTTATTACATATAAACATTCTTTATACAAGATAAAGCATCATTGACAAAAAGTCATCAAAAACAGTAGACAGTGCAGCTATTGCTCCTCGCTTGCTGACGCCCATCCGACCGCGTCCTCACCTAGATCCTGTAAACACAAAGAAAACAATGGGGTGAGCACAAAATAATGCTCAATAAGTAAGTCTTCTACACGTCTGTCCCCGTAACTCTTTCTCTTAATTCTTTCCTTACACTCTTCTCATGTCATTTATTTTCTCTTTTTGTTTCTCTTTCTCATAACTCTTTTCTATTAACTTTCTGTTGTAGGTCACGGCCTCATCTTACCGGAGGTACGACTGGGTACTCATCCCACTCTTCGTGACTCTACTCATTCTCTCTCTTTATTCTCTCTCATGTTTGCTAATTCTTTCTCACTTGAATGTCACGGCCTCATCTTACCGGAGGCATGGCAGGGTGGAGTTCATGAAGCGCCAACCCACTCTTCATGACTTCTACTCATTCTCTGCCGATCGGACTCGGTTATGCATAGATTTGGAACCCTTGGCCACGTGAGTGTATTCTTTCTCTCTCTAAATATCACAGCCCCATCTAACCGGAGGCACGGCTGGAATCCAAGGTTCCACTCTGCATGACTTCATTCATCACTCACGGGTTTCCCATCGCATAACCTACTCTATTCTCTTATTTAGCACTACTCTCTCTTTTATTCTCTAGTGCTAAATCTCTCTTTCTCTTTACACTTAGAGTGTTCTCATTCTCTTTACTCTTAAAGTAGCTTATTCTCCAAATTCTCTATTCTTTTTCAAGCTACTTCTCAATGCACAATTAATGCATATGAGTGGTTCATGCTCATTAATGCACTCATGAAATGCAATGATGCCATTTAGCAATAATGAAGGTTCTCTACTCTTACTTATATTTCTCTTAGGCATTTCATCAAACAACTCATGTGCATAGAAAAACTCTACTTTATCTATAACTCTACTCTTTTCTTTAACCATCCAAAATGGGAGAAAACTCTGTCATATACTATAAATTCCTGTCAAGGAAAACACTCCCACAAAGATTCATACAAAACTCTTCCAACTTCAATCAAATTCAACTCATCATCATGCAATCTCAACACTTCTCACAACTCAAGTATATTCAATAACAACATAGATAAATACTCATAGCATCTCAATCTCTCAACAAGCATAATACATACATGCATTAAAAAATCTCTACTCAAAAGATGTCTTAAACCTAAACTTGGGTTGGATTTACTTACCTTGTGATGCAGAGATTTTACTAACACTTCTCCTTTCCTTTGGTAGCTTGTCTCTTCTCTACAACTTTAAACAATACTACCATAAGACTTCAATATATATATAAGCAAAACTTCACATCTAAAGCAAGAATCATTATCTTAGGATGCCTTAGAGTAACTTTCTACCCCAAACTACTCAAAAAGCCCTCTAAAATCCTTAAAAGATTGAAAGAAGAGTTGAGAGGAAGTGGTGAATGGGAATGGCGGTGGAGAAGAAGAATGAAGGGTTTACTAAGCTTAACCCCTTTTTAGCTCATAATTTACACATGCATTCCCATTTTACCCTTGCTCTTTCTTGAAAATTTCAACTTTGTCCTTTAAGTCCTTGCACTCACACCCCCAACTTTAACACATTCTCCATGAAATTTCCTTGCAATTCACTCCCCACTTTTCCTGCTAATTAGGGGTAGAAATGTCATTTTGCCCCTATGGAAAAATATCTAGAAACTTCATTACACATTTCAGCCGGCCCGTCGTCGCAGCGAAGCTTTTTCCATTGCTATGGCGAGGAATTACAGAGCCTACGTCGCCGCAGCGAAGACTGAAATTCAAAATTCGCCAAGTCTTAACCAATTTCAAGGCAAACAGTCAACCAAACCAACACATACATTCAACCAAGGGCCAACCAATCAAAAATAACAACATACAAAATCAATTGAGTGCAAATCAATAAACATTTAAGTAATACAACAAATCTTAGCTATGTACCTCTAGTGGGGCATTACACCAAGTTAACATCAATCAGGTATGTTCTATCTATTGTTGTGTCGTATGATCTTGAAATTGAGCAACTTGATGTAAAGACGGCATTCTTACATGGAGATTTAAAGGAGGAAATTTACATGAGGCAACCTAAGGGGTTTGTATGTAAAGGGAAGGAAGACTTGGTGTGTAGGTTGAGGAAGTCTTTGTATGGGCTTAAACAATCACTAAGGATGTGGTATCAAAAGTTCGACTCCTATGTTCTTCAGCATGGTTTTAGTCGCAGCAACGTGGATCACTTTGTGTACATAAAAATGTTAGAAAATGTCTTTGTTATTTTAACCTTATATGTAGATGATATGTTGTTGATAGGGAATAGCAAGGAGTTGATAAATTCCGTGAAGGGTTTGTTGGCTGCACAATTTGACATGAAGGATCTTAGGGCTGCAAATTTTATTTTGGGTATGCAAATTACTAGAGATCGTCAGAGTTGTAAATTGTGGTTAGGGCAAAGAAAGTACATCGAGGAGGTGTTGAAGAAATTTAACATGGTAGACTGCAAACCTGTGAAGACTCCTATGACTTTGGGAGTGAAATTGTCTACTGATCAGTGTCCTAAGTCTGAGGAAGATGCTGAAGAAATGACACATGTGCTGTATCGCACAAGCAGTGGGAGTTTGATGTATGCCATGGTGTGCACGCGACCTGATATTGCACAAGCAGTAGGAGTTTTGAGTCACTTTATGTCAAATCCTGGTAAGGAGCATTGAAGTGCTGTAAAGAGTGTTCTTAGATATCTGCGTGGGACCTCAGATTTATCATTATGTCATGGAGGCATGGCGACTGGGATGAGCTCGATGTGATAGGTTTTGTGGATGCTGATTGGGGAGGTGATCTCGATAATAGGCGTTCCACAAGTGGGTATGTATTCTCTTTATTTGGTGCTGCTATTTGTTGGATGAGGAAAAGGCAAAGTACTGTGGCTTTGTCATTGACTGAGGCAGAATACATGCCTTTGACACATGCTGGCAAGAAAGCTATGTGGCTTCGAAGATTGAGTTTAGAGCTTGGTTTCAAGCTTGATGCTTTGAAGATTGGGTGTGACAATCAAGGGGCTATTTATTTAGCCAAGAATCCTACCTTTCATTCGCGATCAAAACACATTGACATACAATACCATTTCATCAGGCAAAAGGTGGAGGAAAAATTGGTGTTGTTAGAGAAGGTTGATACACTTGTTAATGCTGTAGATTTTCTTACCAAGACTGTGAGCTTAGCAAAGTTTACATAGTGTGTTGATGAGGTAGGCCTTCATTGTGTGAAGTATTCGCCAAGTGGGAGAATGTTGGAGTTGTCGACTACTTTAGCATTAATGGATAACGCAGACGCATTCGGGGGTCCCACTGTAGGATTTCTTTTAAGTTACTAATTCTTAATTGGGTTGGGCTTAGGAATAGGAATCCTTGTAAAACTAGGTTTAGTCTCTTAAACCTAGTATATAAACATTTTTTTCTCTTGTTATGGAGATGATAGCAAATCATAGGACAATTCATTCATTGTAAATGAGAGAGGTGAGGCATATTGCAATAATATTGACTCAGCTAAACGTAGCCCACATTGGGTGAACCAGGGTAAATCGCGTGTGTTATTTTCTTTGTTTACTGTTTTATTTGTTTTACTGTTATATTTTTGTTCTTGTTGTTGCCTCTATTTCGTTCGCTAACTCCTATTAATAATAAATAGAACATTATCTAAGCAGTTTAAATACCAAAGAAAGAAAAAAAAAAAAAAAAACTGTTCGCTACCCACATGCGAATTATATAAACCATAGATACCATATCAACAACATAATTTCCATATCCTTGCACCCAAAAAACAGCACCAAGAGATCATGATTCCTTTCAAATTAACAAAAAAACAACCCACATGTCTATTACAATTACCATTAGAAATTCTATAACGAATCATTGTAAAAGCAACCGACAAAGATCACACCGCTTTACAAGCAATATGGTTAACGTAAGTTTTACTAAAACCATGGTATTTCATTAATCTATTGATTTCATTATTTTCTTACTCACACAGAAAATGATATTAAACAAAATGGTTAAATATACAATTAATAACGATAACATAGTTGTTTGTTCCACAGCAGTCTTATAACAATAACAGTTAACCATAGAAATGACTCTGTCGAACCATGTGTATCTTTAGTTGTTAATAGTTTTCTGATAAACAAAAAACAAAATGCAGTTTAGGATCCATATTTAAGTGAGTCATATTTGGTACACGTATTTATTCTTAATTGCTTAATCATAAGGTAATGGTTCCCAACTGTGGATTTTTTTTTTTTTTTTTTAACTATTATGAATCTTGTGCTTCAAAAACATTACTTACCATACAATTTACTGGTGCAAATCTCTGAACAAACAAGCAAACATAAAAAAAATATTACAAAGAATGGACATTTTGAAACAATGACACAAACTACCAGTAATAACAACAGCGGGACTTTCAATTATGAAGACAATTGCCGAAGCAGAAAATAAATAAGCTTTGCTATTGTTGGGAATACATTTGTTCTTCATCGAACATCTTACATATATGAGATTAAAACTACTGATTGCAGTTTGCCAAAAATATAACATGCAAGCAATATATCACACTGTCGTTGCTCTGCTTACTGTACATGACAACAGAAGTTTACAAATTCTAATGAAATTAGTAAAACTACCAAATCATTTCTACAAACTGGAATATTGTAGGAAAGAATTCAGGTCCTTGACTTCAATTGCAACAATTCTCATTAAAAGACGAATATTTGGGACTTGCAACAAGAAGAATCAAAATTGTATACACTAGGATAAATCAACGTCACTAGAAAATATCACATGTCATTGACGTAACGTGGATTACCAAATAGTTTGGATGAAATTTAATTTTTAGTAACTTTCGAATGTAATTTCTTGCACATGTACATATTTAAATGCTTTTTAGTTTAATCTGAAAATAAAAGTTAAAACTCACTCAATTATCAACGATTGATCTAAATATTTAATAACTTGTAAAGAGAAATTCATCACAAGATTACAATGATAAAAAAAAAAAAGGTAAACAATATTTAATAAAACTATTAAACGCCAATGATTATGACAATTTTAAATAATTAAACATGTTCGACAAACAGCAATCTAAATAATATTCCTATAACATATAAAAATAAATTTCCATTCCATTATTCATTAGATTGAATTCTACGCCGAACCACAACATATTTTAGAAACCCGCCTGCTGAACCATTGTTACCTATTTATTATGCTCTCCTTTAATGCACCACAAACAGTTTTGCTACAAGTTGTCAAGACTTTTTTAATCAAAATGTCTATCTGTTGTTAGATGTCTATTAATTTTCCTAGAGCAACTTTTCATACTGAGTGATACAGTACCCCAAAAATTGTTCAAACATTATGTTAAAAAATTGAACATATATAACAAATATCAATCTAAATATTTTATAATCTTAATTTAAAAAAAAAAAAAAAAACTAGAAATAACCATTTCTATTACACATTTAAAAAAAAAAATTGTACCATTATTGATCAAACAAGATCAAAGTCGAACTATATGCATGTTTCATAACCATATTATCGAACCACAATTAAAAAATTAATAAATATACTGTGACATCATCATATCATATCATCTCTGACTTTAATACTTGACAAAATATTTATTGTCCATCATTTAAAAATTTATCAATAAGATTTTATTATTAGTAAATCACGTTGTTTCTTTATCATAATAACTCAACATCTTGCCGAATCATCATTAACTACCTAACCAATATGCCGCACACTTAACAAAATATTTATTACAATTTTCTTTAATATTGTACAGATAGTCTACTAACGTTTCGTATTACCTTATCCAAACAATTATTAACACTTTTTCGATCGACATGTTTATTTATTACTAGATGTCTATTTGTATTTCATCTTTTCGTATCCTATTCTCCTATAAATATTATTTTGATACTTGACAAAATATTTATTGTCCATTCTTTGAAAATGTATCAATAAGATTTTATTATTAGTAAATCACATTGTTTCTTTATCATAATAACTCAACATCTTGCCGAACCATTATTAACTACCTAACAAATATGCTACACACTTAACAAAATATTTATTACGATTTTCTTTAATATTGTACATATAGTCTACTAACATTTCGTATTACCTTTTCCAAACAATTATTAACCCTTTTTCGATCAACACATTTATTTATTACCAGATATATGTTCATATTCCACCTTTCCGTATCCTATTCTCTTATAAATATTGCTCTGACATCAATCACCCATTTAACTTTCTTCAGATACTATACACTGTAATTGTTCATTTCTTCTCCAAAACTTAATTCGAAAATTGCTAACAAAACATCACAACCAGAAGAATCTACAACGAATTCCAGCAATGACCTCAACAACAATAATTCTCCACCGAGGCAACCAGAAGGTATAAATGTTTTACATCTTTTGTATCCTAAATTACAAAATCGCAAACAAAACCATGATACATATTTGCGGTAATATAAAAACCACTAAAAAAAATTTTTTTGATAAGTCGAGAGTTCATCTGATAATTATATTTATACGTTCATGTTATCGTTTCCATATATTTATAAAATTTGATTGTATATTGTTTCTGCAATTGGTTTAGACATTTTTCAGGGAATGCCAAAATTGAGAGAGATTTTCAAAAAAGTTGAGAGCAATCTGGATGATCTACATACTGCAAGAGACAAATTCGCAGAAGTCATTGATAGGCTATTATAAATCATGGAATCTGCCAGGGATATTATTTATAACGTAAACAAAAGAGAGTATGTATATGCACTAGAGGAATTGAACAACTATAAGAAAAATAGAAAATAAAGTTTATATTGTCTAAACCCACTTCATAGTATAAAAAAACGATGTACTTAGTTCTTTTATAATAAAAGTATTATTCTCTATATTCAATTTTATCTTGATTTTGGTGTTGCTCATTAATTGATTGAATTTTTTTCTCCATCATAACATGTTATTACAATAATTATATAAGTACATCACATAGACATTCCAAAAATAGACATTCCAAAAATCTAACCATTTTCAAGAAAACACGTATAAAGATGGAAATTAGTCCGTTTTCAAACCTTGGCTGGAAAGAACCCTATACTGTTAGAAAAACAATCAATATCAATCCTGAAAATGAACTCAATATAAATTTTAAGTTCAAATAATTGATCTTCATAGTATTAATTGATATTAATAATTATAAAGGTACAATTATTAATTTTATGTTAACATAATTTTATGCATATATAGAAGTTCTATTTACTCTAAAACTTGTATAATCTAATAGTTATCATCTCTTAATCTAATTACTTTATTTTGTTTTACAACTTATTCCAAAAATATTAAATAAACATACCCATGCAATGCGCGGGCCCCATATCTAGTTTATATATAAAGATGAATACCCATGCAGGTTGTTCGTCATGTGGCACATTTTGGAACTCATAGAGTCATTCCACTTTGACACATAAGATTTGTAGTTGCCATGTGGTTGAATTTTATTGGTGATGATGTAGAGAGATAATAATTGATGCATTGGTATTTCAAATCCAAAGGTAAAAGCATACATATTTGAGTGACACGTAGGACACTTTTTTTTTAAGCTTTAAATTTGCTTTATTTTGGAGCTCTAGAACTGCTCTTTCTTGCCGCATTGGATGTGTGGTTTAATGAGATATTTTTAGCTCTAAGATTCATGAATACTCATGTGGGTTGTTTGCCATGGGGCACATTTTGGAAACTCTAGAATTGCTCCATTTTGACACATTGGATTAACAAGCCAATCAAATTGCTCTATCTTGACACGTTGGATTGATATTTGTTGCTCCATTTATAATTATTAATTAATTAATTAAAAAATAGAATATGTAGTAGTAATAATAATAATAATAATAATAATAATATAGGTGCATTGCATTAGCATTCTAAAGGTCTAACCATAATGACACTTTGGATTTGTGATTGTCATGTGATTGAATTTTATTGGTGATGATATAGATAATATTAATTGTTGCATTGGTATTCCAAAGTCTAAATAAATAGACATAAAAATTGGATTACATAGATGCATTGCATTGGTTGTATAAATAACTACTAATTATATAGGTGCATTGCATTGACATTCTAAAGGTCTAGCCATAATGACACTTTGGATTTGTGATTGTCACATGGTTGAATTTTATTGGTGATGATGTAGACAATATTAATTGCTACATTGGTATTCCAAAATCTAAATAAATAGACATAAAGATTGCATTAGATAGGTGCACTGTATTGATAGTAAAAGCATATCTGTTTATTAATAATTATATAGGTGCATTGTATTGACATTGCAAACTTTTCTTCATATTCAATTCATATTTAATTGTGTTGGCATTCGAAATGTCTAAATAAGGGGTTATAAAAGGAGCGTATGTTAAATTGTGTATTATCGCAATATGTTAGTTGGTGTCAACAATGTGTCTGGTCTTTTGTTAATTGTTTATAGGTCATGTTAGTTTGTGTCAATAATACGTCTGTTCTTCATGATTATGTTAATCGATGATTTATTTTTTATTTTTTATGTTTTTGTTGCTGTTTACAGGTCAAAGATTCATGAATTGGAATGGAATAAAAGAAGGATGTTTGATTGACATTGTCAAATGAGTTTTTATTTTGATTCGTTCTTCTGAACTGTAAGTATATCTTCTAACTATTTTAATATAAAATTGTAAGTATATCTCCTAACTATTTTAATATGAAATTGTAAGTATATCTCCTAACTATTTTAATGGTTATTATTTGGTTGAATGATTGTTTTTTGTTCAATCAATCTATTTGAATAATTAATTGTGTTAGTCCTGCCGAACGGTAAGTGTATTCCTTAACAATTTTAATATAAAGATTAATTAACTTTTGTTGATTTCATTTTCAGGTAATAGTTGTTATACAAATGAATAATTGTTCCTTAACAATCTTAACATAAAGATCGATTAAATTTTGTTATGTTTGTTTTCAAGGAAATGTTCATGTACTTTACTAAGATCAAATCGAGGATGATCCTATTATCAACCGAACTGTGAGTATGTGTCATACCTATATTAGTAGAAACCGTTCATTTGTGTTGAATATGTTTTCTGTAAAAACATTCATATATTTTAATTTGTTATATGAATGATTAATTGTTTATGTCATGCTAATGTGCGAGTACATATGTTAAATGAATTAATTTTGGCTGATTCCATTTTCCAATTAATAGTTGTTATTTGAAATATTTCTTATCAGTCCTAATATGATAATCCCTAAAGTTTGGGTCAAGTAAACCATTCATTTTATCATCACTCACACTTCAGTTTCCACTGAACAATAAATAGTAAATTGACCTTAACTTGCACAATAAAAATTGAACTGATAGGATGATTGAATCTTTAGAAACTAGGCAGACAGTGCTTTGTTTTGATATATTATACGCTTAATTTGGATAACTATAGCCCCACTGTTGAACCATTCATTTCATCATCACACACATTTTGATTTCCACTGAACAGTCAATAATAAATTGACCATACTTTGCTCAATAAAAATCCAATAAATGAAAAGTTTGCATATTGAGAAACTAGACAGACAGGGCTTTAAATTGATATATTATACACTTAATTTCAATAACTGTAGCCCTACTTCCAAACCATTCCTTTTATCATCACACACAGTTCAGTTTTCCCTATTTCTTGATTTTGATTGAATAATCAGTAGTAAATTAGCCATAACTTGCTCAATAAAAAACCAATTGATAAGCGCTTTAAATCTTTGAACACTAGATAGATAAGACTTTAATTTGATTTATCATATTCTTAATTTGGATAACTGTAACCCTACTTCCAAACCATTCCTTTTATCATCACACATATTTCAGTTTCCACTGAACAGTTAATAGTAAATTGACCATAACTTGCTCAATAAAACTCCAACTGATGAGAGGTTTAAATCTTTAGAAACTAAACATATAGGGATTTAATTTGGTATATCATATTCTTAATTTGGATAGTTGTAGCCCTACTTTCAAACCATTCCTTTTATCATCACACACATTTTGGTTTTCCCTGTTTCTCATTTTTCACTGAACAATTAGTAGTAAATTGGCCATAACGTACTCAATAAAAATCCAATTAATGAGGGGTTTAAATCTTTGAAAACTAGACATATAAGGATTTAATTTGATATATTATAGCAAAATTTGGATAACTATAAACCTATGGCCGAACCATTCCTTTTATTATCACACACATTTCTGTTTCCACTAAACCGTTAGTAGTAAATTGACCATAACTTTCTCAATAAAACTCCAATTGATAAGAGGTTTGAATATTTAAAAGCTAGACATACAGGGCTTTAATGTGGTATATTATATGCTTAATTTGGATAATTGTATCCCCATTGTCGAACCATTCATTTTATCATTACACATTTTAGTTTCCACTAAACTGTCAATAGTAAATTGACCATAACTTGCTCAATAAAACTCCAATTGATAAGAGGTTTGAATATTTAGAAATTAGACATATAGGTATTTAATTTGATATATTATACACTTATTTTGGATAAATGTAGACCCACATCCAAACCATTCCTTTTATCATCACACATATTTCAGTTTCCCCTATTTCTTGATTTCCACTGAACAATTAGTAGTAAATTGGTCATAGCTTACTCAATAAAAAATCCAATTGATGAGCAATTTGAATCTTTGGAAACTAGAAAGATAGAGCTTTAATTTGATTTATTATACTATAAATTTGAATAGTTATAGACATGTGGCCGAACCACTCATTTTATCATTACACACATAAAACCAATTCAATTTTAATGATGACAAAGGAAAACAAATATTGACATGCAGATTTAATTGTATTTGTTCTATCTCTTTTTGTTGATATTTTTTTATGTCACATACATATATCGAAAACAGGTTGTTGCTGAATATAACAAATTTTATTTGTATCACAAATATCATCTAATGTGTGTTACCGAACCATGTAGTTTTAGTAAACCATTTATGATATGCCGAACCATTATTATTATCGTTAAAGAAAAACAAATATTGATATGTAGTTTAATTGTAATTGTTCTATCTCTTTTTGTTGATATCTTTTTATGTTACATACATATATTATGAAAAGAGGTTGTTGTTAAATATAATTAATTTCATTTATTTAACAAATATCAACTGATGTTTGATACTAAACCATGTAGCTTTAGTAAACTATTCATTTTATCATCATACACATTTAGGTTTCCACTGAACAATCAGTAGTATTTTGACCATAACTTACTCAATAAAACTCCAATTGATGAGAGGTTTGAATATTTAGAAACTAGACAAACAAGAATTTAATTTGATATATTATATGCTTAATTTGGATAACTATAGCGCCACTATCAAATAATTCCTTTTATTCTCACACACATTTTGGTTTTCACTTAACAGTCAGTAGTAAATTGACTATAACTTTCTCAATAAAAATCCAATTGATGAGAGGATTGAATCTTTAAAAACCTGTTTAATTTAATATATTATTTGCTTAATTTGGATAGTCGTCGCCCCACTTCCAAACTATTTCTTTCATCATCACATACATTTTGACTTCCACTGAACAGTCAGTAGTAAATAGACCATAACTTGCTCAATAAAAATGCAATTGATGAGAAGTTTAAATATTTAGAAACCAGACATACAAGGCATTAAATTGATATATTATACACTTAATTTGGATAACTGTAGCCCCTCTGCCAAACTATTTCTTTTATCATCACACACATTTTGGTTTCCTCTGTTTCTCAATTTCCACTGAACAATCAGTAGTAAATTAGCCATAACTTGCTCAATAAAAATCCAATTGATGAGCGGTTTGAATCTTTGAAAACTAGATAGATATTGATTTAATTTGATATATTTTATGCTTAATTTGGATAATTGTAGCCCCACTGCTGAACCATTCCTTTTATCATCACACACATTTCGATTTCCATGGAATAGTCAGTAGTAAATTGATTATAACTTGCTCAA
Source organism: Pistacia atlantica (assembly GCA_026229545.1). Lineage (NCBI taxonomy): Eukaryota > Viridiplantae > Streptophyta > Magnoliopsida > Sapindales > Anacardiaceae > Pistacia > Pistacia atlantica. Next base: position 4,469,457 of record CM047904.1, read on the forward strand.
TAAAATCCAATTGATAATAGGTTTGAATATTTAGAAACTATACACACAAAGCTTTAATTTGGTTTATTATACGCTTAATTTAGATAACTGTAGCTCAATTGCTGAACTATTCCTTTTATCATCACACACATTTCGGTTTCCACTGAATAGTCAATAGTAAATTGACCATAACTTGCTCAATAAAACTCCAATTGATGAGAGGTTTGAATATTTAGAAACTAAATAAATAGGTATTTAATTTGATATATTATACAATGAATTTGAATAACTATAGACCTATGGTCGAACAATTCATTTTATCATCACACACATAAAATCAATTTAATTTTAGTGATGATAAAGGAAAACAAATAATTGATATGCAGATTTATTTGTATTTATTCTATCTCTTTTTGTTGATATTTTTTTTATGTTAGATGCATATATTGAAAACAAGTTGTTGCTGAATATAACAAATTTTATTTGTATCAAAAATATCATCTGATGTGTGTTGTCGAACCATGTAGCTTGAGTAAACCATTTATAATATGCCGAACCATTATTATTATCCTTAAAGGAAAACAAATATTGATATGTAATTTTAATTGTAATTGTTCTATCTCTTTTTGTTGATATCTTTTTATATTACATACATAAATCATGAAAAGAGATTGTTGTTGAATATAACTAATTTCATTTATTTAACAAATATCAACTGATATTTGATGTTGAACCATGTAACTTTAGTAAACTATTCATTTTATTATCACACACATTTAGGTTTCCATTGAATAATCAGTAGTAAATTGAGCACAACTTGATCAATAAAACTCTAATTGATAAGAGGTTTGAATCTTGAGAAATAAGACAGATATAGCTTTAATTTGATACTTTATACGCTTAATTTGGATAACTATAACCCCACTATCGAACAATTCCTTTTATCATCATACACATTTTGTTCCATTGAACAGTCAGTAGTAAATTGACCATAACTTTCTCAATAACAATCCAATTGATGAGAGGTTTGAATCTTTAAAAACTAGACAGATAGAACTTTAATTTGAAATACAACTGTAGCCCCACTGCCAAACCATTCATTTTATCATCATACACATTTAATTTCCATTGAACATTTAGTAGTAAATTGACCATAACTTGCTCAATAAAAATCCAATTGATGAGAGGTTTGAATCCTTAGAAACTAGACAGACAAGACTTTAATTTGATATATTATACACTTAATTTGGATCATTGTAGCCCCACTATCAAGTCATTCCTTTTATTATCATATACATTTTGATTTCTCCTGTTTTTCAATTTCCACTGAACAATCAGTAGTAAATTAGCTTTAACTTGCTCAATAAAAATCCAATTGATGAGCGATTTGAATCTTTGGAAACTAGAAAGATATGACTTTAATTTGATATATTATACATTGAATTAAGATAACTATAGACCTGCTACTGAATCATTCATTTTATCATCACACACATAAAGCAAATTCAATTTTAATGATGACAAAGGAAAACAAATATTGATATGTAGTTTTAATTGTATTTGTTCTATCTCTTTTTGTTGATTTTTGGATTGATTTTGTTGTTTGATTTGTGGGTATTGTGAGCTTTATAATTATCATCTTTCTTTAGGATGCTATCATCAAATGCTCTTTTTGCTATAGGTGGAGTTTTATAATTATCGTTTTTCTTTAGGATGCTATCATCAAATGCTCTTTTTGCTATAGGTGGTGGTCAATTCTAATTGTAGCAAATAGATTTGTGTCACAAGACCTTTATCTTTATGGCTTCTTCAATGCTTCAATTAAGTTGCCACAAATTATACTGTTGGAGTTATTATTGCTTTCTATGTGAGTTCTCTTCTCAACATTCTTAATTTTTTTTTTAATTTCTAAAATAATAATAATAAAAATAATTTTTTTTTTCTTCTCAACAATCAAAATTAGTTTTTTCCTTTGGCTTTGCAAATCTTTTGCTTAAAAGTTCACATTTTTCAACAAGGCTTTTTTTTCTTTGATTGATTTATAGACTTATCAATAATACCCAGTAGGTTATCCTGCAAATTTTTTTGCTTTTCTTGACAAAGTTTTAAAGTTTGGTTGCAGATTTCAAATAGTGACATATTTGAGAAGAACCATGATGATATATAGACTTTGAATTCAATTTGTTGATATTTTATTTATTGATTTTTCAATTATCAATTTAATATAAAATAAACTCCAATATATAAAATATATATTTAAAAGACAAAAAAAATCAATAATAATGTAAAAATATATATATAATAAACATATCAGCTCAACGTAACTTAAAAATGAATATAAATTACAGAAATTATAGAATGTCAGTATAAATTTTAAGTTTAAATAGTTAATCTTGATAATATTCAGGTGATCTTAAATATTATACATGATTCACTACAAAATACTGACATAAAATATCAAATACATGTCTACAAAAATAATATCAATTGTATAAAATGATGATCCTAAAAAATATAATTAGATCATATAATATTCAATTGATCTTCTCAAGTTGGATAAATGATTTAATGACAATATTAATAATTATACAAGTACAATTATTAATTGTATTTTAACATAAGTTTGTGTATATATATATAATTTATATAATTTAATAATTATTATATCTTAATCTGATTAGTTTATTTTGTTAAAATAAATTTATTTATAATCTATTTAAAAAACATTGAATAAACATATCGCATGCACCCATGTCTAGTATTGATACGTAGTTAAAAAAGTAAAGTAAATCATTTTAAAGTTGGATTTTTCTTCCGTTTGTGTTTTTATATTGATCAACAAGTCAGTTCATTGAATATCATGCTTAAGTTACGGCTGCGCCTTGCCTTCTCAACCGCTAGGCTTGTTTGTCATATCAAAGTACTCAATTAATATAACATTATAACTTAATTTCAAATGTACAATGACTATTATTTTTTAACAAAACTAATTTAAGAGTTGTATCCTATATTATACTATAGAAACCCCTCTTGTTTTAGAAGAGTAAACGACATATTCTCACCCAAGGTTTGATAAAATCTCAAGTTGGTATTCCAAGTTCTATTTATTCTAGATTCTCACCCTTAAAATAATACTGTTAACAATTTTTAGGGTTGTGAGAGTGTAATTACCATAATGCCCTTAACCCTAAATTAATAAATTTGTTTTAACCTC